>JABSTQ010006243.1:0-43451 GCA_013358835.2 Ixodes persulcatus | reverse complement strand
AAAAAAACTTGCACGCGGTGGACTTATCCGATCGGTGTTTATCGGCCTCCTGATTTAAACGTGGGATCATTCATTTCTGAGTTCTCGGATATGCTAAGTAATTTAAATGTGTGTAAAGCTTTATTATTAGCGGTGACTTTAATATAGACGTGAGAAATGCTTCAAAAAGTGGCGTCAATGACTATCTTGACATGTTAGCAGGCTTTGGTATTGAAAACTTGATTACCGACTACACTAGAGAGGAGCATCTTGGAAACAAAATAACAAAAACTTGCATTGATCATGTATTGGTCAGACTAGACTGCATGTCCATAAGGCTGGTGTAGTTCGTAAAAAGCTTTCTGATCACTATTTTACTGTCTGTGTCGCAATGCTGGATAACATAGCTGCAGGCAATAAAATGATAAAAAAGAAATAACAATATTGGACGACAAGAATGTAGATAAATGATTTCAGAGTTCGACTGAAAATCTTTAGAGCATCTTCTCACGTTCACATATATGAAGCTATGGTTGGAGTGTTTTCTAATATATACAAAAACTCCCAGAAAACTATCAGACTAAAACAAGAAGTGTGGGTAAAGTATGGATCAACAGTGACACTAGAGCTATGTCGACTCAAGGACAAACTATGGACTAGGTGTAAACAAAATCCGGGAAATCAGTCATTAAAAGATGAATTCCGTTCAGAAAGGAACAAGTTGACAGCTAAACTCAGATTTGCAAAACGCAGTTACTATAAAAAAAAAATTCAAAAATAAAGGTAACGCTAAAGAAGCGTGGAACCTAGTAAATGAGCTAACAGGAAAAGAAACAAAAACAAGCATTGATGATAGAATCGCAAGAAACTTCGGTGAATCAGTGATTGGGTATCGTTATGTGAAACATTAGCAATAAATTTGCAACCGATGTTGAGGAACTTAAAGCTAAAATGAACTTCCAGCAGCAATCCGGTTATCAATCTAGCACAAACCCGGGTCGGCATATCTGCCTTCGATGACTGAAGCAGATTTGCGTTGTATCATAAACACTATGTCGATAAAAAGCCGGCAGAATTGACCAGATTCGTTTAAGAGATATTGTACATAATTTTGATAAACTAACGGATGTTACTAGCTGTTCTAAATGGCATATTCGAGACGGGGGTTATTCCAGCGGGGCTGAAAAGTGCGATTGTAAGGCCGGTATTTAAAGGAGGAAATAAAAGGAGGTAGGAAATTACAGACCTCTATCGATTATGCCAGTAATCTCCCAGATAATAGAAAAGCACATTGCGAACACAATAAACTCTTTCTGTGACATAATTTGATTTAATTAATAAAGCGCAGTACGGTTTTAGGAAGAAAAAGCACAACATCGCTTCTTGAGGATTTCACTGATGTAGTGAACGAAACTCCGGTGAAAATAACATTGGTTTAGCATTGTTTTTAGATCTGTCAAGGCATTTGACACAATTGACCATTCAAAATGCTTCAAAGCTCTTTGCTTTGGGCGAGAGGACCTTTTTAGATGCGGAGCATCTCTTGCCGGGTCTATGTCCCACGGCGTCGTAGTCCGCACTCACACTACGCATCGCAACTCTCCTCCTTCCCTCTCTCCAACAGCTGCGCGTTACTCTCTCCGCTCTCTTCTCTACCAGCTGCGTGCACTTCGCGTTGCGTTTCGCTTCTACTAACACCAACGCGCGCGTGCGAACTCTCCTCCTCTAGTCTCCTCTCCTTCAAGTGTTAATAAAGCAGCGGTAGCGCGCTGCGCGCGTTCAGTCAGCGCTGTTGACTTCACTTCACTCCGTTCTCCGATGAAGTTGAGGGAGCAACAGGGTCCCGTAGTTAGCGGTGTTGGCGCACAGCAAGCCTCAGCACCAGGCGAATGCAGCTCCGGAGTTCCTGTGGTGGCCAAAGCGCGGCGCCACTACGTCGGTTCTCTGTCGTACGTCCATCCATACAAGAGAACTACTGTTCTCTCTCTATTCAACAGGCCCAGACTTCTATGGGTATTTGCCGCTACATTTTCGAGCGCTCGAGTTGGATGTGTGCTATTGGTTACCATACTAGTAGTGACCTATTCTTTGTGCACCTCGTACCTAGCCACGCTGTCCTCATATCCGGTGTGTGGGCCAAAAAAAAGCAAGAGATTACAACATATAACACGTAAAAAAATATAGAGGAGGCAAAAAAAGGAATTACGATTAAAATGTTAACACTTTCACCGGCGTGGCGAGAGCAAAGCGACATTCCACGCGTACCGGAAGTTCCGCATTTCAAGATGGCGACGCCCTCGCGGAAAAACAGTGCTATAACCGTGCATGAAAAAACCACGTGAAAAGTTTTCGGCCATTCACGGTTGTTACTTTTTTCTGTAGCTCTTTCAACGATCGCGCGGCTCGCTCGCGCGGTGCGCGCTGCGCGTTTCGCTCGGTAAAGTTTTGAGTGCGTGTGTTAGCGGGAAAGTTTGTTTTCTTTTGAACACCGAGTTTGTCGCTATGCAGTGCCTCACTCTTACGGAGGTACTGCTCTGCGAGATGGTGCAATAATTCAACGGAGAACTCGGAATGCAGACAGTTCCGGTTTCCGACAGACGACAGGTAAGCCTCTAAGGTTTTGTAATTTTGGAGTCGGAAATGGAAGCATAAAAATATATACTTTGCAATCTTCCCGACAGAGCAATCAAATGGATCACGTACGCGAACCGGCCGGAGTTCAAAGCTTTGCCCATGAGCAAGCTGCACGAGCGCCGGCTGTGCAGCGCGCACTTCAGGGATACAGCTTTTGCGAGCCATGAGGATACGTTTGCGGCCGAATGCATGTCCTTTGGTTCAGGTAACCGACCAAGACTGCAAGAGCTTGTTCCTCCAGGTGGCTTGTCTCAGTACAATATTCAGTTAGTTTCATATTTGGTTTGGAGAAGCTGATCTGTTATGGTTATATTATTCAGAATTCTTCATGGGGAGCTGCGACTCACCTGCCAGCCCAGTTCTGGTAAATAATATTTCATATTAGTTTCTGCACTATAATTATCAAGCTAGGAAAGGCCTCTTTTTATACTAATCTGCTCAAATATATTGGCATCAATTTAGTATAAATTCATTGACTTTTTTCAGGTCGCCCGTCCTCACCATCGCCAACTGCCGCCTCTTTGCAGGGGGAGACGCAGGTGGAGCCCCACCTTGGTGAGGAACTGAGCTTGTACGTGATGCTTTTTTCTAGACATGAAAGCAATATGGAACGCGCAGCGTCTATTTACTGGCTCTATTAGCCAACTCTTGATATTGGTAGCGCAATATTTCGTTTAGTGAACTCACAAGATGCATTCATCCCATTTTTTCAGCTCGCCCGTCCTCACCACCGCCAACTGCCGCCACTTTGCAGGAGGAGGCGCAGGTGGAACCCCACCTTGGTGAGGAACTGAGCTTGCACTGGACGGTTTTTTCTAGACATGAAAGCAATATGGAACGCTCAGCGTCCGTTTACTGGCTCTATTAGGCAACTCTTGAAATTGGTGGCACCATGTTCCGCTTAAGTTGAAGCTTAATGTGAGTTCAATTTCTGAGTAATTTCCTCTCTCGAACAGATATCACTCTAGACACTAATGAGAGCTGCAGCCTCATCGAGGTCCACGGCGGGCACGATGGCGACCCAAAGAGACAAGGTGGCTGGCCAAGGAAAGAGTACTCACCCCGCACGAAACGTACATTAGATAACCTAAAAAATCCAAAAAACCAATTGCACAAGAGCCTCTTGAAGGCATCAAAAAAAGCCTGATTATTCGAATCTGACACGACCTCAAGTCATCCAGGGCGCATACACATTTTTATCCAAAGGGGCACTGGACCTTTGAAGGTGCAGCTGTACTTGAGCCAATGAACAAGTTGCGGACGAAGATGGCCTGACGGATTTAAACCATTTGCCCTTAACCTTTACTTTCAGAGCCCCGGGGCTTAAAAGTACCTCGCCAAGTACCTGAGCTTGCCATCGGTTTGATCTCTCAAGAACTGGCTGTCCCAGATTGCCATACACCCTGGGGTTGCACACAAACTCATCAAGACTGGTTGTTGACAATATCACGATTGGTCTCTTAAAGATCGCGCATGTATTCTGATGTTCGACGAACTCGTTCTAAAAGAAAATCACTTCTGTGACATTAAGTGGATATGGTGCATGGCTTTGCAGACAGCGGTAAGGAAACAACCTGTGATGTGGCAAATTCAGGCTTGGTTTGATGCTGGTGGGTATTTCTATGCCCTGGGTGCAACCATTGGCTTTCACTTTTTTCAAATCAATAGCATCCCCAGAATGTCTCCAGGATCTGTTGACAGACGTTATTCAAAATCTGAGTTCCGGCGGGATCTTTGTGAAAGGCTGTCGTGTGCGACCAGGGGCCAGCAACTGCACTCTTTCAGGCCGGCTGGGTGTCACACCAGATCATCCATTCTTCCTTGTCGGTGACACCCAGGTCTACTTTTTCTTTGCACCCCTCATATGCTCAATTACAATTGACAAAAACACTTACCGACAAGCACATTTATCAGACTCCATTCGGAATTATGAAAGTACAATTTGCTGCGCAAGTTTTTAGTGACACGCTTTCTGTTTCCTTTGCAACCCTTCTTTCTCTGAATGAGCTGCCCCCTGAGGCTCAGGCCACATGTGATTTCCTTGAGCACATGAACCAAATCTTTGATTCACTGAATAGCTCACCTCTGGAATGCGGTGAACGAAAAATTAGATTCGCTCCAAGCTCTTCATCGGCAGATATTAATTGCCTAAGGGAGGAAAAGCTCATGGATTCCGAAGTGGCAGTTCCTGTCACCACGACGGCCCCACAGAGCAAGGGGATGGCAAATTACCATCAATGCCGTCCTCTTACTGTGGGAAGACCTCAGCGGGAACTTTGACTTTGATCACATACTAACAAGACAGCTCAGGCAGGACCCGCTGGAAAACTTGTTCGGGATGGTGCGACAGCAGCATGGGTGTGACGAGACGCCCAATTCCTACCAGTTTGTGGCAGGCCTGAACACACATTTTCTTGGAAGGATGTTTCAGCTTTCCAGTAGACGAAACTGTGAGGCAGGCGCTGCCACATTGCGGGTGGAATTGAGGCACCTTCCAGTGTCGACTGCAGCCAGCCACAATGCCCGAACCACTGCCAGCAATTAAGACCGGTGAGTTGGCGTATACCCGATGACTCGCGATGAGTGATATGACGATCTCATCAGAGAAATTGTTGAATACCACTTCGCTGGGTTCCTGGTGGAGTCGTTTCTTACAAAAACGTTTGTGCCATCTTTGCCCGAACTTGCTGAGTGATGCAAGTGGGGTGCTCACCTCTGAGGTGCAGTTTCATGCTCTCCTCCAAGCCAGCGCTCCTGGGTCGATTTTCGGCTCCTTCTCTCCCCCATCAGATGCATTCTTTCAGTGCTTCAAAATTCTCGAACGAAGCTTTCTTCAGAAGATCAACGAGCGCATTCACTTGCCGAAGGTTGCTGAACGCCTGGTACATTCCCTGGTTCCTCATTCCGAAGAACAATTTTGTACCAAGGAATGCGCGAAGCAGTTCCTCAGTCCTTACGTTAATGTGCGCCTACGTTGACATATTCGCCTGTTGTACAGGGAACTTCTCACAAAGCGTGCTCTTAAAATACCAGCAAAAAAATGAGGGAACAGTTTGCACCTTAACCGCATAAATAATACAGTTTATTATGGTTTCTGCACACTGTACTGTAGGTATGGAATGTGTTTGCTTGAGATACATGTTAAAGACTGGAGGTTCGCTGTCGTAATGTGTTGACAAACTTCCTTTCTAGATCAAAAAGGGACATCCCATTTCACGGCAGATTGACATCACGCTGTCTAAACATTTATATAAACAATTCAGCTTTGCTTTGCGATAGAACCTAAGAAACTTTTGTCGGTGCTGACTTGATCAAGCCGTAGTAGACCTCGTAAATTTTTATTGTTGAGGCCGAGCCAACTTACAGGCATTAATATATAAAGGTATGGGACACCCTATTTGAGAGGTTCAATATCCAGGAGGTCTGCACAAGCCATAATAAAGTCCATGCACTTCATAATCTGACATGCGGTCTGGGGACTCGACGTCGTGTTTCAATTCGTGAAATCACTGTATATACTAGGGGCGTTCATAAAGTTCGTATTATCGGCACAAAAAAATGAAAAAAAAACGAAACAAAACAGGCATCAACATGAGCGCGCGTCCCTCTAGTTTCCGCACAGTTAAACATCACATAGCTATAGTAGCGCTTAACGACGCTACGGTGTCGAAACAAAAATGGCACCGCCCGTCGGTGCCAAGCACATGCAGTGATCGGTTTTTTCCATTTGAAGGGAAGCAAGACCAACGATATTCATTCCAATTTGTGAGCGTTGTTCGGGGATGACGCCCCAGTTTATGACACTTTGGTTAAATGGCGCAGACGTTTCCAGTGTGGCTAAAAAGAGGAAAGCAATTCAATGACGACGACCAAGTGATTGCTGAAGTGGAGCGATTTCTGAACACTCAAAACGAGGAGTTCTATAACAATGGCCTCCAGCATGTGGTCCATCGCTGGAAAAAGTGGGCATACCTTTTGGTCGCGAACATGTAGAGAAAGTCTTAACTCCCACTTGGGTTTGATTGTTGAATCTCTATTCCTTCGGGACAATGATACGAACTATATGAGCGCCCCTCGTAGCTTGTAAACCCTCGTAATACGTTACTTACGCGCAGAGTCTTAATGCGTATATGTTCCTAGAATAGTGATCATATAGACTTTTAAATAGCTCTCTAGGTATGAGCTGTTTTCATAAACTTCGCTAATTGCGCAGTCAGTATTTTGAATTGTTACCGCATTCCTGCTATTCAGAACACTGAGTAGGGATAATGCACGTTGCGAGTTTCATTTATTGACTTATGCTGTTCATAGCGCGTGCGCATGTTCGTATAGTGACCAGACGTTTGCACGTATTGATATGTATATATTCATATTATGTCCTTCTAGAACAATTTTTTTTTGCATGTTCATCACTTTTGTACTTATATTGTGGAACGTTTCTAATAAGTAAAGAAATGAGCAGATCTGAGTGGAAAACTTGTGGAATAATAGTTCTACATTCTGTGTTACTTGCAGTTCCCATATTTGTACGTCTTTCCGTTTTTTACCACCTCCTTCGTTTAATGCTCGCTCACCTAGGGGTGTTGCATACATTTATGTAGCTAACATTCTGTAAAGAGTTTATTTTGAGAGAGTGGCCTAACCCAGGAGTATCAAATAAAGATGCATTTAAGTCCATCACCTGGATTTCTTTCTTTGCCTCGGGGAGATCTTTCTTAATATTTATGTGTTCCAAGATTGCATGTGCAGACTACACTCGATCGCCCCGGCGCAGCGTAGTCTGCGCCGAGGCGTTTTCGGTTTTCGGTGCCGCCGCGCTGTTGCGCGCGGTACCGAAAACCGAGAGTATCAAACTTCGGCCGCGCGTTTGATACTCTCGGTTTTCGGGTTTTAAAAAAAAAAAGGAATTGGAGAGAAGATAGCGAGAGAAAGGAGGAGGAGGGTACGCGAGGGTGTTGACTAAGGTGGCGCCATCTCATGAGAGTCTTGTGCAAATTTGTCTGGCCCCAGACCTTCTTTCGCCACTTTGCCGCAAAGCGCCGTGTCGCTAGTTTCGCTTTACCACGGTGGAAGGTACAGCTGCACTCCCCTGTCAGCACCACCCCACAAACTAACAGCAACGCTAAGTCCACTGAAGACAAAGCTGCGCAGCGAAGGGCACGCGACGCTGAGCGCAAACGCTTGAAGCGAGCGGCAGACCCTGAACTACGGCAACGAGAAGCGGCGTCCATTCGTCAACGTCGAGCGGCGGATGCTGAACTACGGCAACGTGAAGCAGCGGCGGTTCGAGAACGTCGAGCAGCAGAACCTGAGGTTCGGGACCGTGAAGTTCAACGTAAACGTACGAAGCGTGCGGCGGAACCCGACCTTCGAGAACGGGAAGCCGCGTTGGTTCGTGAACGTCGAGCAGCAGAACCTGAGGTTCGGTACCGTGAAGTTCAACGTAAACGTACGAAGCGAGCGGCGGAACCCGACCTTGGAGAACGGGAAGCCGCGTTGGTTCGTGAACGTCGAGCAGCAGAACCTGAGGTTCGGGACCGTGAAGTTCAACGTAAACGTACGAAGCGAGCGGCGGAACCCGACCTTCGAGAACGGGAAGCCGCGTGTAAACGTCAACAACGAAAAACAATTACACCATCTTCCCGAGGGGAACATGGGGTGATGCGGAGCATCGCGGAGTTTCCAACAACGTTCACGCGATGTGTGGTAACCAACGCAAGTTAACAACGTAATAACACGCAAGTTAACAACGTTACTAACAACGTTACTAACACAGTTAATAACACCGTTAATAACGATCCGCGATGCTCCGCATCACCCCATGGTTCCCCTCGGGAAGATGGTGTAATTTTTTTTCAGTTCTTTGAGAACTATTTTTCGAACAGAAGGCAGAGAGTTAAGATAAAGAATTATATGAGCAAAAGTGTAATGGTAAATTATGGAATACCACAAGGATCATCATTAGCTCCCCTGTTGTATAATATTTTTGTTAATGACCTGGGCACACTCAAGTTACAATCGAAATTATTTATGTATGCGGATGATACGGCCTTAATTCTCCCACATGAAAAATACGAAGTTGCAGTAACAATATTTCAAAATGATATAAACGTATTAATGAACTGGTTTAGTGAAAATAGGATATTTGTAAACTCTAAAAAGACCAAATTGATGTGTTTTAGGAATCCACATAAGCGAGTAGTTTTGGATCGTTTATTATACCTATGTGCACAAAAAAGGGGACCTCAAATTTATGCGGAAATTAATTATGAGGCCAGCCTAACATATCTAGGGTTGCATTTTGACGAACACATGACCTGGGAATATCACGTGGATTAAATAAAAAAGAAGTTGAGAATTGTTTCTTCGTACATATACCGTATTGGTACTGCAGCGAGTGCCGCTATAAAACAAAACATTTATCGTGCTCTAGGAGAATTGGTGCCTACATATGGCATATTGGTTTATGGCTCCTGTTCAAATAACATACTACAGACAGTAAATAAACTGATATTTAGGATTGTAAACAACAATTCATATGGGACACAGTTTCACGAATTAGATCTCTTTCACAAACTTGAACAATTTAGCATATTGCCATTGCATATTCTATTAAAATACATCTATATAACAACGCATTATTTCTCTAGAACGGAATTCAAACAACATGTTCGTAAAAGACCCCTCAGAAAGGCGGAAAGGTTCTATTTGCCAAGCATACATACGCTCTACGGAAAAAGACTAAGAGGTTTCTATATTCCCTGAACTTTCAATGATATACCCGAAGAACTTATAAACCTAGGGTCTCTTAAATCAGTTAAAGAAAAATTTAGAACATGGTGCTTGCAAAAGTATATTCAGAACGTTTTATGTCTTCCTGTGTGCTGACCTTGATGCCTCTTGTACAGTGATTATAGTATACGTATTTGGGTATATGAATTTTAAGCAATATCCTCCTGATCCTTATGTTCGTTGCGCTGATGATCTGTTTATATTGTATAATTCTGTACTTTGGTATATGTGCTGAATTTATATGTGTTCAATTTATCAAGTATATCTAATTCAATAATGTCTGTCTCTATTGTGCGAATTGTGTTCTTTATGCCTCAGTTGCTATGTAGCACTTACAGGAACTAAGATTTTGTGATGTATTTATCAGACGTTCAGATTAGTGAATGCATATCTGAACTTTTGTCATTTGTCATTTTTCTCTCTGCAGACGGAAGTCATTGTCCTTTCTTTTGTACTAGGCCTGAAGTTATCTTTCCTTTTTTTCTGGTTTTGTTCAACGCGAGGAGCAGCTTTTGCTTATTTTAGTTTTGAGACTGCCGGGTCACGTCATACAAGCCTCATGGGCTTTGACGGACCCGAACTTTGTAAAGCGAAAAGAAAGCAATAAACTATTATTATTATTATTATTATTATTATCTATAAAGCAACGTTCCGTTTTCGACAGTTATAGGGAAGGGGTGCTGACACATTTAGGCCCAAGCTTTGCATAAGGCCACCATGCAGAAGTGCCTGTATGGGTATGTGACCTCTGTCTTTTGTATGCTTGCTTTCCCTGACTTCTTTGGTTGTGACACATGAAGTATTTATACGCGATGTCATCAGCACCAATCGAGTTTAGTTTTAAGTCAGCGCTGTTGTCTCTCAGTCTTCTATTACTTTAATAATAATAATAATAATAATAATTCTTTATTTTCTGTGCCCACAAACAAGTTTTCAGTCTCCACTGTGGTTCACTAAAATACTAAAATACAAATACCACAAAAACTAAAATACTAAATACAAATACCAAAAAAGTCTAATTCTAGGCGAAAGACATCCATTCGCGAACAAGCAACGTAAATTCCCGAAGACACATGAAAATATCCAGGTGATGTTCCTTACTGAAGGCCAATTGAATCCGTGACAAAGGGGATACAGGGGACATGCAAGATGGATAAAACATTAATACATTCCGGCTGACCCTTGATGGAACATGGAAGTCAATGGATCGTAGTAAATCCATTGACGTGGCCATAAACAACTTTATGAACAAAAACAAAATCTCTGGACTGCCTCCTCACGGCAAGTTTATATAATGGAAACCGGTGAAGTAGCGTTTCATAATGATAAAAAGACCTCCTTCCAATATAGCGGTCATACACAATTCTTATCATTCGCTTTTGTACATTTTCTATTTCTGACGCCTGACCAAGAGATAATGAATTCCACATTACCGAGCCAAATTCCAACCGTGATCTAACTAGTGACTAAACAAATGCAACAAACAAGAGGGTGATGAGAACAGCCGACATAACCGAGAAATAATGCCTAACACTGTTAACGCAGCATTAACAGTTATAGACACATGTTCTTTAAAAAAAGTGAACTGTCAATACGGACACCAAGATCCCTTTACAAAAGATACCCGGGTTATCAAGGCGCCTTCAAGGTTGTAAGACAAAGAAATGAATTCACGCTTTCTAGATAGTACAATATGTTTAGTTTTCTCGGGATTTGAACGACAAGTGGTTTTTGAAGCACCAATTTGAAACATGTTCTATGTCAGCTTGAAGACGAGTGCAATCCAACAGTGACCTCACTCTTAAAAATAGTTAAACATCATCGGCAAAGAGAAGAATTTTCGCGTCGCTAACGCAGGAAACAATATCATTTATAAACAAAATAAGCAAAAGCGGTCCCAGGATGGAGCCCTGGGGCACCCCGGATTTAGAAACAAACTCGACGGAGTAGCTTTCTTCAACACGAAAAGAGTTACGACGACCTTTTATATAACTAGAAAACCATGCACACAGATGTGGGCTGAAACCATGCAGAGCGAGCTTTTGTAGAAGTAAATCATGACTAACATGGACGAACGCTTTCGACATGTCGAAATAAATCGCATCCACCTGTCCCCTACTGGACACAATTGGCACTGAGAAATTTAAAAATGAGCATAAGTTAGATTCTATGATTAGGTTATACTCGATGTCAGTTAGGTACAGTTGGTTATCTTGTTTGTATAGTTTTTTGACCAAACCGTGATAAATGCTGAGCTTCTGATTCCACACATCTAATCCTGTTTTTTCATACAAACGATGACAATGAAGCTTCTTTCGCGAGGCGATTTTTAACTCTCTTGAAAAACAGCTAGGGTAATTGGAAGAGTGCGTAAACCGTTTTGATATAAAAATATTCATTGCATTCTTGATAATAGATGTCAAGGTTTCTGCAGCTGAGTCAGCTATATGGTTATTTAAGACATCGGACCAGTCATGCTGCTCCATAAATTTGTACAATCCGAGATAGTTCCCTCGAGAATAGCAATACGCTGCTGAACTTCTATTAACACGAGGCCTGCATGACAAGCAGAATTTTGTTTTCAAAGGCGGGTGATAAGCATCTACAGGCACTAACGCATTCGGAGCCGGAATTGTAGGATCAAGCGGAGCATTTGATAAACATAAATCTAGCACGTTTCCATGACTATTCGCAAGTGCATTATACTGACGAAAATCAAAACACAAATTTATAAACGGAAGTAACCAAGATTGTTTCCTAGAAGTCACACTTGATGAACAAGATGCAACACCGTTTGACCAATCAATTCCGGGCAAGTTAAAATCACCGTAGTTCAGAACACGAAATTTAGAAAAGTCAACTTTTTTTCTGAACGGTTTCAAAATGTTCTACAAATTCTGCATCTTCAAAAAGAGGAGGGAAATAATAGTTACCAACTAAAAAGTTATAACCATCACTGATGGGTATTTCTACCCAGACACACTCGGCATAAGTTTCCAAATCCTTCCTCCGGCTGCACTGAACTGAAGACTTAACGGCCACCAGTACTCCTCCCCCGAATTTCATGCCCGTGTTAGCATAATCCCTGTCTCGTCGAAACACATCAAAGATTGGAGGAAAATAGCTGCTATCCGAAATCGCGGCACATAGCCAAGTCTTCGTTAAACATATGACGTCAAAATAACTCAGTAAAATATTCGACATGAACTCACTGGACTTAGAACGCAAGCCCCGTGTGTTTTGATAATATGCCTCCAGTGACCTAAGCATTCACAGCAGTTTCAGATTCTACCACATAAGTTCGCGGACAGTCCAGTGTGCCAAAAAATTGATGGAAGATCGATTCCTCTGGCCAAAGTTCTGATTTGTTCAGGATTTCGAAATCAGATTGATCACATGCGATATGGAACGATGAATAGGAATGATATTTCGGTTTTAGCTTAGTGACGCTAACACATTTATGTTCAAGAAAAGGGGTTAGCAGATCCTCAATATCCGACACAGATGTGTTCGGATGTAACCTGGTCACAAAGAGCGCCTTCATGGGCGCTCTTTGATGGTCCCTTTGCGCTGTTTGTACTTTTAAGTATCGCGATGACCTTATCTAACGCAGAGATATCGGTGAATGTGCGCGTTAGACATATGGCTAAGGAGCTGTAAGCGAGCAGAGTATTCAGGTGATGTTTGAAGCGAGCGTCGTTCTTGCAGGAAGCGCGGTATTGTGCTCCGCCTTCGTCAACGTTGAGACGACAGTGCGAGCGCAGGCGTGCGTGCTGTGTGTATAGCAGTCGCCTGCTATACTCCGTTTCACGATAATTTGGCGAACTGTGGAGGCGGCGGCCTCCGCGTCCCAATAAGAACGGCGGACCAAGGCACGCGATAACAATCCATGGTCGATGTTACGGAGGCCTTCATTGCCGTCTCAGCAAAAGCGCCGTACGCGGAAAAAAGTAGTCATAGGCCTCATCCTTGTTTTTTTTTTATTTAACGGCAATTAAGTTGGCTGGTTTCGCAGCAGAAAATCTTGGCTAGCATGCGACAGCCGGTACCTCCGGGCCAAGCATTTGGCACAGTGACAGGCATCACACAAACCCTCCCGCGACGTGGTGTCACATGCCTCACTTCGACGCTCTTATTGTCTCGCGTTTGCCACAGCCTCCACAGTTCTGCAACTTATCGTGAAAAGGAGTATGATCGCCGGGTGGTTTGAAACAGTACTCGCCTTATGAAAAGAACGCGATCAGACACTATCTCACTCGCACGCATAATGTTTAAAGATTCAAGATTCTATAAGACCCTAGTGTGTAATTAATATTTCAAAAACGCAAAGGATATAATATGTTCTGCCCAAAACTCGGCTCTCTGTAAACAAATTTTCCCGCAGATTATTGTTGCGTTTTTGAGCAAGTAACGCCTTCTCCGTCTAGGAAAAGATGATGGCGAAAAGTAAAGAACTGGGATGCACTGGATGTACAGTATAGGATGTAGAGTATAGGTTGTACAGTATTGAGTACGGCGTGTGCAGTTAAACGCTGTTCACAGCCAGTGGCGTACGTAGGGTGTGGCGCGGGGGGCACGTGCCCCTGGCGCCACATGAGGAGGGTGCCGGGTAGACGAGTACCCGAGAAGCTAGGACACCGACCGGCTACATGTGGTTGCGCTCAGTTTTTCACGTCAGATGATCACGACAACATGCCTCAATTTCAAGATTTGCACCATCCACCCATGAACGCCATTGAAATAATCCAATTACGAATTATAAGCTCAATAGAAAGGATACATCTATCATCGAGTTCGGGCGACTACAAAATAAATCCTAACTACTGAAAAACACTCTTGAAATTCGGCTTCTTTTCTATTTAACACCTTTCAGCACTCCTTATCTTCTGGCGAACTTCCAACAGACTGGAAAGTTGGCAGGGTTGTTCAATCTATAAATCAGGCGATCGAACTGCACCATCTAACTATCGTCCCAACTCTCTAACCACTGTTCCGTGTCAACTTCTCGAACATATAATTTATTCAATCGCCATGAAGCATATCGAAAATAGCCACCTACTTTTTCCAAATCAGCATGGGTTCCGTCAATCATTTTCCTGCGAAACTCGACTGGTACAGCTCATCCATGAAATGCACAGTAACATCGATAAGAACATACAAAGTGACGCCATATTTATTAATTTTTAAGGCATTTGATAGGGTATCTTATGCTTTACTAATGCTTAAATTACGTCAACTTCATATTCATCCATCAGTGATATCACGGATCTGGCAATGTTTAACCAATCGTACTCAGCACACTGTTGTCAACGATTCTTCGTCTTTATATTGTCCTCTAACATCCGGAGTCCCCAAGGGAAGTGCTGTTGGTCCCTTACTGTTTCTAATATTTATAAACAACCTCCCTGATCACATAACATACTGTATACGACTTTTCGCAGGTGACTACGTAATTTACAGATCCGTGTCTCACCTGGACGATCACAAATCTCTGCAAGCTGACCTTAACATTAATGTCGACTGGTGTAGAACGTGGAAAATTACAATTGTTATAAAACACGACCCTTTCCTTCACACGTGTTCATAGTTCTATCACTTCTACTTATACAATCTGCAACCAGCCATTATTTTTTTATTTTATTTGCAAATACTGCCGCCCCGCTAGGGCCCCGGCAGGGGTTGACGTATAATACATAGTGCAGGACATAATGAAAACGGGAAAACTTCAATGCAATGAAACAACACTATAGCACCAAACAATAGCAAAAAAATTCAAACCGTCAGGCTCGTAGACCTCGTAGCTGTACAAGAAAGTCATCCAGCGCTGAGCTCAACGATCTCTATAGGGAGTTCATTCCAATCAGTTGTTAAAAAAAAAAAAAAGAGTTCCTGAAAATGTTATTGTTACTGCCGTATGGTTCCAGTAATCTTCCGCGATTGAATTGTGCGTCTCGACGTAAAACAGGTGTTAGGTACGGGAAATGTAGACCTTGAGGTGTCCACGGTAAAACAAGTATAATAACTTGAGTCTCAGGTGTTTTCGACGTAAATGAATATAATCTAATTGAAGCGTGTCTAACATTTGTCATCGACTGCCTAATCGCCGGAATCTATTGCAAATAAATCTTGCTGCCAGTTTTGTATTTTTTCTAGTTCCTCGGTGTCCTTTTGTTTATATGGGTCCCGAAGGACGCGCGCACACCCTAAATGTGGACTTACTAATGTTCTGTATGCGCTTAGTTTAGCAGTGGGCGCGGCTAACGGTAGCTTTCTCATTTGAGATCACAGTCTTAAATGCAGTGGAGCACACATTGGAAATATGGGCGTCCCAGCTCAAGTTTTAGTAATTGTCACACCGAGGTATTTTACTTGCGTTGATTCTCCAAGGCTAACGCTGTCGATTTAGTAAAGAAATATTTTTACTGTATTTTGTTTGTCACTCGGAGTATTGTACATTTATTCAAATTCAAAGACATTTGCCACTCCTCGCACCAATGGAATATGCTTTGAAGAGTTCCTTTAATTTGACCTTAACATGATTATATTTTTTTTCTAGACCACACAATCATGAGCAAAAAGCCGTATATTAACCGCTTCACCCACAGTTTCAACAATGTCATTTATGTAAGTAAGAAATAGAATGGGTCCGGGAACTGACCCTTACGAGACGCCCGATGTCACCGGCAAGGGACCCGAAGAGTGGTAGTTAATTTTTTTAGGTTAGGAGCGGTTCGTAATGTATGAATGGATGAATTCAACTAGACTGTTTCTCATTCCTGTTGCGTACAGTTTTGGTACGATTTTGTTGTAAGGTACTTTACCAAACGCCTTCGCGAAATCTAGGAAAATGGCGTTAAGCTGCGTTATTTTATTAATTGCTAGCGCGAATTCGTGAAATGTTGTAACCCGTTGGGTGACCGTTGACAACCCATGCCGGAAGCCATGCTGTCACTTGTAAGCAAATTATTGGTTTCCAAATAGTCCGTAATATGTTTGCTAATAATATGTTCAAGCATTTTACAGCTAACGGAAATAAGGGATATTGGCCTATAATTTCACTCACTTTGTGCCTCTCCACTTTTCAAAACCGTCACAACGCGTACAAAACGACAGTCTAATGGAAGGGTCCTTCTTCGCAATTACAGGTCAAAAATGATGTACAAGTAACGGGACATCCACTCGGCATGTCGCCTAAGAAATGCTGACGGTATATTATCTGGTCCACAACCCCTTCTCCAAAACAGAGTAGCCAACCAGGACTTTAACCTAGGTTAACCTCTCTGTTCTTCCTTTTCTGACTCTTTCTCTCTCTCACTTGCTTTCTTAATATCCAGATTAAGCAAAAGGTGAAATATACCCTCCTGACTTAAACAAAGCTCTCCCATCAGCGAGCGTTATTCACTCGCTTCATTTTCTGGCATTTGCCAACGAACACTGAAAACTCTCTGAAAGTACTGATTAAACCCTACCGCAATATCTTTAGGATCAGTTACTTGGCAGCCGCAGACACATTTACACTCATCTTTTTTTTTTTTTTTGCTCCAGATACAAAATCTACCAGAACATACTGGGCGCCTCTTTAAGAACGTTGCCGAGAGTGCCCGAAAAAAATCTATCCTTCGCAAACCAAATTTTTTTCTTTTAATTTTACATGCCTTTTGGAAATATCTGAACTCTCCTGATGGTGGTTTCGCCCTTTCCGCTGACGCCTGCGTTTTACTTGTACCATAGATTATTTTGTCGTGATTTTTTTTATTTTGTCGGGGATGAACCTGTTGATGCAGTGATTACAGATATTTTTTTAATATGGTCCACAAGGTTCCACCTCACATTCCTGGCTAAAATAATCAAAATGAGTTTCCAGATGGTCCAATATACCTGCTAACATTATCAGCGGCGTTGTAATTTTTGACCACAAATTTTTGCGTAGCAGTCTTATTACTGTGTTTAACAAAGCTTGACGTGAATACAGCAACTTATGCTCCGACAGTCCATTTTGCACATAAAAAGTGTAATTTTATATTAGTCGCCCAACAAAAACTAAATCCAATAAGGTCTCTGTTGTGGAGCCCACCCTGGTCGTTGATGAGACAACTTGATACAGATCGCAGGAAAATGCACAATCCAGTAAAAGTTCCGATTTACGAATTTGCAAACCTGTTGGTCTCAAGTTTCGCCAATCGATGTGTGGCTAAAATCGCCGGATAAAATTAGCCGCACGTGGTCATTACGAAAACAAACCAAGTAGTCACTGAGATCCTCTATAATTTGATACTGGCATAAGGAGGTCTGTGAACAACACCCAGGACTAGACTGTTTCCATAAAAGTCTATCTTACACCATAAAATCTCGCGGTTGGGTTCGCCTGGCACCAAAAATGGTTTTATACCAGCTTTTAAGATATTCGCAACACCACCCTCTGGAGACGGCCTGTCGTTCTGATATAATGTATGAGTTGGCGGAATTATTTCACTATCATCTATTCATGATTGCAACCATGTTTCAGTTGTCAGCGTTGCGTGAGGGTCTAGGTCAAGTAGCATGGTTTCAAAATCGGTTAGTTTATTCATAATCCTTCTAGCAATAAAAGACACAAGGCGAAACACTTCTCTTGATTGGCGTCGTGGCTGGTCGGGCACAGGCGCGCTTATTTTTGAAAGTGGAACGCGTGTCCCTGCGGCATCGAAGGGTATGCACTTGGGCTAGTAGATGATTTATAATTCCGAGGGTAAAAGCGCTAAAAAAACGACAAGTAAACGAGACGAACAACACTCTCTGAGTGGAAGCTCAGAGAGTGTCGACGCCAGGCAAGTCAAAACACTAAATTTCTATGGCGACGACTACTTCTCTCGGTACCGAATCCGTCGAAGAGAACAAAGAGGGACGTATGTAATGTGGTAATTATAGGTGACACCAACGCACCTGAAAATGTTGTTAAGATTCTGGAGAAAGGACCCAAGTTTGCGTGTTAAACAAGCCTCAAGCCTCCGGAAATGTTAAGGCTAGTCAGAAATGTGGGAGATATAGCGGAACGGGGTTAAAGGCAATGATGTATTTTGGATGGGGTTGAGGCCCTCCCTCGGAGACGGGATGCCCCAAAAAGGCCTAACGTGGGAAAGGTTGCATTCGTCTACTTGGAAGAACGCCTCAAGTTGTTGTTGGCAAATAAATAGGCGAGGTTCGTCCTTACACCCGAAGGAGATTTTTTGGTTAGGAGAAACCAGGAGCTGGAAAAGAATTTTAAGGAGGAGAAGAAAGTTTCACTTAGAAAGCTTAAAGACAGAGCTATTAAAATGTGTCAAAACCTGTGCCTTGACAGATTGAAAGCTTCGGTCGCACCAGCTAAAGGTCTTCACCTGAGCATCTTTTCTTATTAAAACACACAACGAGGCTATGCCCTCTAGGGCAATAGTCACGCAAAGGGGGTCGTGACAATCACGGGTGTCGTCATACCTTCAACGACACCTGTCGCAGCTTCATTTCCGTGATCCTTTTAGGGTCAGTAGTTTCGAGGGTATGGTGGAATACATTAAAATTTCAAATCCCGGTACTTGTGACGAGATTTTTTTCAACGTCGATTACCTTTTCTATTCTATCCCGCATGAACGACTTTTTGAGGCTGCTAAGAAGCTATAGAAACATTTAGAGTTTTAAAGTTTCAAACTGAGTGCGTCGTGTATGAGGTTTTTTTTAGAAATGTTACGCTTCTACATGAGCTCCACTTATGTTGTCCATGAAGAGGTAGAGCTCGTACAGAAGGGGGGTGTGTGTATTGGGACGAGCGTGGCACCCGTGCTGAGCGACCTGTTTTTAACAAAGTGTGACAGGGATATTAAAAGCCAATTGGATGAAGAAGTCATTCCTGTTTTCAGGTACGCTGACATTTACCTGGTGTTATTTCGTTCGAATGAGGGTTTTGAGAAAGAAGGCTTTATTAAAAAAAATATTAGAATTGTTTAAAGACAGCTAGTGCTTCAGAGCTCAGTGTCACTAGGGAAAGTCCCGGAGAAGGTAGCTTACAGTTTTTAGATCTTAAGATTTTATTTCGGCATTCACATGTATATTGGTTTTATTGCCCTAGGGCAAAGAAAGGGGTGTTACCCTTTGATTCTAATGACTCAAAAATAATTAAAAGGGGCATTGCCTCTACGTGCCCGAGGGCTTCTTTAACGAAGTCCGGCCCACATACGATAGAGGATAACTTTAACTTACAGATAGTACAGCCAGAAGAGGAAGGCTTCCCACCTACGCTTCTTGTGGAGTTGGCAGAGGGCCTGATAAAGAAATATCGGGGAGGATATGGTGCAAGAGAGAAGCCAAGGCGTAGACCAGTTTTAATACCTTATATGCATAAGGTGAGCCACAAATTAAAGAAAGTGGGGCAAGAACATGGGGTTCCTGTACTACTCTCAGCTTCTCAAAAATCGGACAAATTTATTTATTGATTTCAAATACCCTCAAGGTAAGTGCATTTAAGAGAGGAGAGAGCTGTAAAATATTAACTATAAAGTGCTCATATTAGTACGGGCCCATATTAGTACGGGGAGACGGGAAAGTAGGATGAGAGGAGCCACACGTCGAATACTGTATGTCAGTAAAAACATAAGACCAGGTGTGTGGAGTGCAGCGAAGGCGTGGTATATAAGATTCATTTATCATACGGCAGAGTATAGATTGGCCAGTCGGGTCGCTGTATAAGCGACAGGCTCGGGGAACATGCACTGTCAGCAAGATCGTCACCCTCGGGAAATCTGGAAAATCTTTTGTCTTTGGTTTATACACTGCCAAGCTACCCGGTACCGCTTTCGCCGGATCGACGTTCGCTTCAAGCCCGGAGACCGTGTGTCTGTTTCGACTCCGATACGACGACGCGGTCTAAGCGAGAAACTCCTGAAGCGCTACTTCGGACCCTACAAAGTGCTTCGCCGACTACGGGATCTGAACTACGAGGTGATGCCCGACGGAACACGGACTTCATCACGCCGCCCACCGCGACCTGAAGTCGTCCACGTCGTGCGGCTCAAGCCGTACTACGCTCGATAGGACTGTGGACCTTATGTGTTCCGAATGACGCTTTAGTTTGCCGTTCTCTTTATCTGCTTTGTTTTGTTTTGTGTTGCATCGGGGCTATGCACTTTTTTAAAGGGGGGGGGGGGTAATGCCCCGCGCGCAGCTGCCAAGTAGGAAGCGCGGCCGTGGCATAACGGTTATCGTGCTTGCCTCCCACGCGAACAGCCAGGGTTCGATTCCTGGGAGCGAAGTGTCTTTTATTTATTCTTTCTACTTGTCATTTTCGCAAGTTCGAGAACTTTCTCGTTTCACCTAGTTAAGGAATGTTCTACGTCCCCAACGTTCTAGGCCGAATGTTCCAGAAACCCACGACGGTACAAAAGGCGCTCCACGTGGCGATCTGCGGTCAGTTTCGCCCCAGCGTTCGACTCTGCTGTCACGCCGACTTCAACGCCCGCGACGCTCCGCTTTCTTCTGTTTACTTTTTATTTTTGGGCACAAGTTCGCCCCATTAAACGTTCAGTTTACTCAGTCATTCGCCGCCTCATCACTAGTCATTCGTGACAATATTTGACGCTACGATTGCGTGTGGATACATCCACCTGCGATCCGAAACAGAAAATGCGTCGTTAACCCTGGCAATCGGCTATGAAGCAAGCGCCGCCATCTTCTCCGCGGCTTTGCGGTAGTAAGTAGCTAGTAAAAAGTAGTAACGGTCAAAAAAAAAGGTAGTAATGGCTGCATTTGCTAACTTTTTACTCTCTATCGCGCGTTTGAGGTAGTAACTAGTTAGTGAAAGGTAGTAACGGTCAGAAAGATGTAGTAACTGCTGCAGTTACTAGTGTTTTTTTTTAAGAGTGTAGACCAATTCACTTTGGCGAAATCAAGAAAATGTTTTGTCTTACTTTTTATACACTGCCATGATGTATTTATTTATGTTTTATATTTGTTCCATGAATGAGAAGTGGCTAACAAAACTTCGAAAACCTAGAGAGTACTTTTCTGCTGATGCCACGTAAATACATTTATCTAAGTGTCTTCACGAATTATCAAACTGTTAACAGACCTACTTTTTTTATTCTGTCTGGTTCAAAGTTATTTGAAACTAATTCAGTTTTTAAAAGTATTCTTCCTTGTTGTGCCACAAAATACTGGCGCCAGGCAAAAAGTACGAGGTGGTTTGACAGGCGTTTATCTTTTTTGATATCTCTCTTACGTGTGTGTTCAGTACATTGCATGCAATATAATGAACGTGCTGTGACACAGCCAGACCACATTTGAAGAAACGCGGCATGTTACATTAAATCATTATATCCGGGTCGCAAACGCAATGGGCGTCATCACCCGTAGCCAGACTTGAACGCAATCGTGATTGAAAAGGTTTACTCCGACTTAACATAACAAATTAATAACAAAAGGTACATACGTTTCGCGCATATGCAGGTGGCATCTTCAGTATACACTGACATAAATGAGGCGAGGTCGACCAGTCTACGTATCACACATGTCACCGTAAACGTCCAGCAGGGGCCCAGGGTTGGTGTTGCACACCGATGCGTCACGACGAATGAACCAGGACTCGACGAATTTCCTTTTCCCCAATTTTCGTTCTCGGGCCAGCGTCGTCGCATTGTCCAGGTCGAAACTGTTTCCTGTCGTCCAGCATTGTTCGACAAGTTCCGTCATGGACCGCAAGGCATGGGTGGCCTTGGCAACGTCCCTCTTGTGTTATTTCAGTCGTCGTTGACCTCTTTCTGCCCGTTTCGTCAATGTAAGTCGCGTCACAATTCCCGCACTCTACTTTGTATACGACCCCGCTCTGATCGTCCTCAGGGGTACGGTCCTTCGGTTTTGGGAACAGATTCGCCAAGGTATAATGTGGTTTAAATCCAGTTTGTACGTCCAGCGGACACAAAGCTCTCCGAACAGCATCTAACACGCCCTGGACATAGGGAATAGATGCAATAGACTTTGCCCGCACAATAGTGCGGGCAAGGCTTGCATTTTAAGGTTATGATTATAACGCAATTAAATGCAAAGGTGCAACCGAGCTGGACACGAACGACGAAAATAATCCCAGGCGGATTTTTTCGGTCGCGCACCAGTTACCTAGATGTGTTTGAAGATTTGTGTTTGTCCTTTGTCCCTCTTGTTCCCTTTCTCCAAGGATCATTTTCGTCATTATTGCCCAGCATTATAAGCATAACCTTAAAATACGAGCCTTTCACCCTTGTTGGTGTTAGACTGGTGGCAGCTGATGAAACCTGTTTGCTCTACTGACGCCTTACCCCTGGTTAGCTCAGCCAATAGAGCGCGTTGCTGGAAATGGAGGTGTCCCGGGTTCGATATCCGGACCAGGCGGATTTTTGCGGTCGCGCACCAGCCACCTAGCTGTGTTTGGAGATTTGTGTTTGTCCTTTGTCCTTCTTGTTCCCCTTCTCCAGGGATAATTTTCGTCTTATTCCAGGTTCGCCCAGTTGTACCAAAATCGCGAAACATCAACAGTTTCGTGATTTTCACGAAATATCAGGCACCGCTGCAACGACGAAGCTCTGCTCTTTCTTTAGGAAAACGAGCACCGCCATCGCTTCGCTGGAGAAGCAGAATGAACTGCATCGAGCATTCGTGAGGAAAATCGTATCTAGTGCCTCAGTTGAGAGAGTGTTCAGCGTTGCAGTCAACATCTTCACGAAGAAATGATGCAAGATGTCTAACGAGACTTTCGAAAGCCATCTGTTCCTAAAAATACCCAAAGTCAATCATTGGGACTGGTGGCAACAATAAGCGCATGAATAACCCTCTTCCTTTTGTTCTTTATTTGAGGACACCAATGCTGGAAGTAACGCCACGAATGTAACGGACTACTTTTTGGATAACGGTCGCTTACTTTTATAAAAGGGTGATTGTAATTGTAATTAGTTACAATTTAGCCTCGAGTAATTGTGAATGCTATTCCTTACTTTTTTTTTTTTGTAACGTGTACAAGTCTGCCCGTAGCTATACGCCCCTTGTCCACGCAGAACACGACTCTTCTGCTTTCAGCGGACGCGATTTTGCGCTTTATAGAAGCTAATTCAAAGATCCCCCGGATTCGCTTTACCACTAATCGCCATTGAACGCGAGTACATCGACCGCGAGATGATGTCCGCTAAAGGTCGGAGTGAGTCGTGTTCTGTTTGGACAGCCCTTTACTATTAGAGCGCCGTACTGGGTCTCGCTGCAGCTCACATAGGACCGAATAGTACGACACTAATGAACACGTGCTGGCTAAAATACCAAATAAAAAAAGAAACGCTTACGTTCTGTCAGGGATGTCTTCGCTAGGATGACTGTCGCTCCAGTAAAAATTACGCCTTGTACGGCGATGAAATTCTCAACGCTGTTCTTGACGTGAACGCAGACCCGGTCCCCAATCGTGATTCCGAGGGCTTGAAATCCGGCGGCGAATCGTTGAATTGATTTCAGAAGTTCTGCCCGGGTAAGACTGATGGTGTAGTCGACCTACGCAGAGGTCCTCGTGAGTTTCCGCAGAACGGTGAACAAGTGTGCAAATGGTTTAGACAAGCGAATTCGGTTTCGAATACTTAATTAGCGTCGATCACTGCCCAGGTATTGTATACTCGACGGGGGAAAGCTCGTGTCCTCAGCGCTAAAACACTAACCCGCCGGGTCGCGGGAAAAGAGATAGGAGTTGCAGGCATTTAAAAACTCTAGTAAAAAACCTTATATGTATAAAAACATTTCTCAGTTCAATAAACGCATATGATTAAATAAGATCATGTAAGAGCATACAAGAACTTTATAAGAACATATAAGAACAATATAGGATTATATAATAAGTTATAAGAAACTTCTTATCAGTTTCTAATAACGGCTTACATAATATTATATTCTTAAAAGTTCTTATAAAGTTCTTGTATGCTCTCATATGATCTTGGTCAATCCTCTGCGTTTATGGGACCAAGAAATGTCTTATACATATAAAAGTTTTTTACTAGGGAAGCCAGCGCGCCAGGAAGGTAGCTAAAAAATCGTCCGTAAAATAACTTTATCTTTCTTTCTCCTAATGGGTCACCATCTTGCAGCCCTTTCTTTTGTGATGTTATCAGGACCTCACCGTGGTGGGTTAAGAGATATTCCCCCTCCCCTTTTTGTTTTTTGTTTAAGGTAGAACAGTACCGGTGTGGCTATTGGTCAATGTCCTCCCTCTCTTGTGTGTTCGGGAAAACAAAGTTCCTCCTCTCCCTTTTTTATTTCTTTTGGTTTTCCGGGCACCTGTGCCCTATAAAACCACGATATCATGTCCAATAAATTTCAGCTGTGTTTGAGACTTTGTGTTGTGCTGTCCCTTCTTCTCCCCAGTCTCGGGTTTTGTCCAAAATGTTAAACCTTCACCAGCTTGTTTGCGCCCTAACTTTTTTGTTCGTTTTTTTTCTTTTTGCTACCGAAAAGACGAGAAAGCGACCGGGTTTCGACTTATCAAAAATAGGGTGGTCTTTAAAGAGTGGCCGCGGGGGGCGTTTTTGGCGCTACCTTCCCAATTGCTTCACGCCCTTCATCTCTCCTAGTTTTTGTGGGCGCTTATGGTTTCTGACCCAGAAGATTCAGGTTATTTCCCTTTATAGGAGGCGTTGATACCACGCAAAATGCCTTCGTGTCTAGTGGCCGGCAGACTACCTGGAAGGTCAATAACTGTGATTCATAGAACGAGTCTGGTGAATGGTCATGCTAAAGAGGTCTTCTCATACCATAAATGAGAAGTGCGCTGAATCATTGGGTGGCACACTTCACGTAAACTGTGAAAGGCCCAATGTTTGACTTGGAGCATTAACTTAGATTAGTTATATCCCCTAAAATATGGCTTGTATGACATACATTACGTGCATGTATCACTATTAGATATGTTACTAGGGTGCCCGGGCACCAGCATAATCGGGAAGCACAAGAACGAGCACGGTCGAGAGATTCTTAAAGCGCACAGGATACGAAAACAACATTCTCCAAGGTTGAGATGAGCTACCTTAAGCCAGAACTGAATTAGTCAACGGGCTCAACTATCTAAACCCTAAAACTGAATTTGTGAATTTTTCTATCTTCTTCTTTTCTTATTCTTTTATTTTGCGGTTTCTTCCTTTTCCGGTGTTTTTTTTTTTTCGTCATGCATCTTCAGTTTAATAGGTTGGGGGGGGGGGGGGAGGGGGAATTTACGCATTGAAGGAGACCTCAGTAAATGTTCGTTGCTAGATGAAAGAACTGTGGTCTGTCCTTCGCTCCAAGTGTTTATATTACTTTTTTGGTTAATGTATTTTTACCAACCCGCTCTTTGTTCCTTGCCCGGATCTCCACTACTCCGTAGGTAAACAGGCTATCTCATAATGCCTGTTCAAGGTCAATGCCTCTACCGGCTGCTTAGCCTAAACTGTGGCTGTTGCTCGCGCATTGTACATTGTGGGGCGTTCGGTGCTTTTGGAGGTATAGAGACGAACAAGTATTGTTTTGATTTTTATATTTTATATAATGTATTATATCCCCCAAAACACAGCGTCACAGCAGTAAATAAACACGTGTTCTACCGCTTATGGCTGCTTGGATAAATGACAATGCGTTGACCACGGTATAAAAATGCCTTTTTCCTCTAACCATGGCTTTAGGGGTAAGACGCCAGAATGAAGTTAAGAGAAAAAGGATTTAGCATTAGGCTTCACGGGCATACACTTCACTCTTTTTAAAACATCTAGGCCAGGGCCTTCACAGTATAGGGAAAGATAAAGCGGCACAGGCAGCAGAACACCAACCAAATCTCGATACATTTTTTTTCTGTGACACGGTACTAAGATAGTCTAAAGAAAACAGGACCAGATTTGAAAAGAAAGTAACACCTTTCTCGGATACCCTGGCACTGCAGTACCTGTCCCAGTGGATGACGAAACAATAAACTCTGACAAAACGTTTTGCAGACACACTCGAACAACTGTGCGCAAAAAGGCATCCCTTTGATCGCGTAAAAACATGAAGCGTGGAACAATTTGGCGTGTGAACAAATGGGACAAACCCAAACTACCACTTGGCACTGACCTAAATAAATGCGTTCGAGCAGAACGCTCCCAATCCGAAGACCAAATAAAAACGGCAAACACCGTATGCAGCTTCTGTACGTTCATACGCGACATCACTTGCAGTATATACCAGACTTTTAAACGTGATATGCACAACACTTGCAGTATATATTAGACTTTTAAACGTGACATGCACAACACTTGCAGTATACACCAGACTTTTAAACGTGGCATGCACAACACTTGCAGTATATACCAGACTTTTAAACGTGACATGCACAACACTTGCAGTATATACCAGACTTTTAAACGTGACATGCACAACACTTGCAGTATATACCAGACTTTTAAACGTGACATGCACAACACTTGCAGTATATACCAGACTTTTAATATTAAAAAAAAAAGATTACACACGGTCGAACGCGAACTTGGATAAATCCCTCCCCCTCCACCCTTATCTTACATTTTCGGTCTCGTCGTGCCAATAATTTGTGGTGTCCTGATAATGTTCTAAGGCCCTCCGAGATACTTCGTGGGCAAAATTCTCCCACCTTACATTTATGAACACTTCTGTCTTACTTGCCCACTCACCGTGCCAGAAACCAACGCAATTATCCAAGTTCAGCACGCTACCAGTTTGCGAACAAAAAGAAGAAACCATATTTATCGCTTCACGTACGCTATCTCGATAGACACAAATAACAGCTACGTCATCCGCGTAGGAAAGTACCTTTACTTAACTTGACTGCAATTAATAACCACGAATATTACTATTATGAATAAGCTTTAAACAAAACGGCTCTAAATAAATCGCAAACAGTAATGGCGAAAGCGGGCAACCTTGCCTTACAGAAGTCATAAATGTGACACCTTCTGTGACTCCCTTATTCGCAATCAAACTGGTCGTGTAATTTGTATACGCCATTTTAAGCCCTCGAGAATAACAGAGCCTACGTACGTATGCTCTAGAACACTGAAAAGTACCTCATGCGAAACGCGATCAAACGCTTTTTCCAGGTCGAGCTGCAGCATCGAGGCTCGTCCAGAAAAAACATCATAGCACTCTAGGACAGATCTGGCCACGTGAATATTTGTGGCGATAGTGCGCCCTTTAATACCGCACGTCTGGTGTGGTCCCACAAGTCATTGAATCACGGGTTGCAACCGCCTAGACAGAACTCATGTAAACGTTGTAATTCAGATTGATTAAGCTAATTGGTCTATACGCTGATACAGACAGAAGCTTAACTGGATCTTCAGACTTGGGAATGAGCACAGTGTGCGCCCTTGAAAACGATGGCGGCAACAAGTGAATTTTGTAGGCCTCGGACAAAACCTTATGCAGTGCAACTGCTGCCTTACTTTTAAAAGTCTTATAGAAAACTGCTCCAAGGCCATCCGGCCCGGACGTCTTGCCGGCACTTAATTCATCAAAAGGTTTTTAATTTCTCCAATACTAATTGGCACTTCCAAGCTTTCGAAAACCTGCTGATCCAGTTGCGGCATTAAAGAAAAAAAAAAAAAAACAAGTCTTATAACCAGTATCTAAAGCGGCACGGTTCCCGAGCAGATTGCGATAATATTCAACAAACGCTTTTTCAATCACGGTCTTATCGCTGGTGAGAGTGGCACCATAACTTATCTCATTGATATCGTTGCGATTTCCTTATCTTTTTTTCGTCACTGAGTGAGCGCTTTGTCGGTCTTTCTCCCATCGAATATTTTTCACTACGCGCCCGTACCATAGCCGCTCTGTACTTTTCAGCATCGATAATTTCTAATTGACTTTTTCAATCTCTTATTTCTTTCGCGAACTCGCCGGGTTTCATGCCTTCTTCGGCTATCAGCATGTCTCACTTGGGCCGAAGATCGTCCTCTTCAATCTTGTGGTGAGTTATGACGCTACATCTCTTGATTCCGATCAAGTTGAAAAATGATTTAATTCAGAAACAATTCTTTAACTCGAGAAATAAAAGGTTCATCCTTAACGAGACATCCGTACATCTTCTATAGCGCCCATTCCCATCGCGGTGATTTCTTCTTGTTCCCAAGAGTAAAAAATACTAAAGCGTGATCGCTAAGCGACACGTGTTCCAGCTCGTAGTGGTCGCGAATGGGAACAAGCTCAAGTGAAATATACGCTCTAATAGCCGGGCATGGCTGTTACCTTGAAAATCGGTGTACTGCACTCCTCCTTTAGATGCACGAACAGTGAAGTCCTCTACTGTAATTCTTGCAATAATTTCACTCAAAGAAAAAGCACTTGAATCTCGAAAAGGCACTTTATTCACTCTATCCTCTGGAGAGCAAACACAATTAAAATCGCTGAGAAAAACAACGGCCCTATTAAAATTAAGATATCTTTCAATACTTTCAAAAAACAAATTACGCTCACTCTGCCGGTTAGGCACATAAATACAAATAACCCGCCACTCAACGTTAGAAAAAGAAAAATCCCAATAAACAAGACGGCCACAAGAACACGAATGCACGGCCGTTTCTGTAATACCTACTGCCCGACGAATAAACAGCAGCCTCCGGAAAACCCAACCGCGTGCAAAACGCACACATTCAACACAAACTGAGAAGGTCGCGCCATACGGTCCGACTGATCGGGGCTTTTGACTTTCGTCTTCTGCTCGGCAATTATGTCGAGCTCATGCTCGGCAAAAAGGCGGCTTGACTGATATTTCCGGTGCCTCCCTGACAGGCCACGCACTTTAAGCGTGGCGACTCGTAGGGCCGACTCTAGACTAATTGCCATCAAAAATAAAAGGGACGGACCGTGTGGCACTTACCTCGGGTCGGGCGTCCTTTTCCTCTGACTTGTCACACCCATTCCAAGTCTTTCGAGCACCCACCGAGGCCATCACCTTTGCTACGTTGTCATGGGGTTCGCTTGGCCCCCCTGACTGCACCTGCAGCAACATTCGGGACGTCGCCGGGCCGTCTCGACCTTGGGGGTGCCGTCTTGGCAGGCGGCTCCTCCTTGGTCGCAGCCTCTGGGTCTGCGCCGTCGTCGTCCTCAGTCCGCTTTGCGGCGGGCTCTGGTGTCACTGCCGTCTCCATGGGCGTAACAATGCCCTGGGCCGGCCCGTAAATACGCACCGCCTGAGGGCACCTCATCACGCCTGTTGGGAGGTTCACTGCTCGCGTCGAAAATCGCGCGGAGAGCTGTGCAGTCACGTTTGACGTTCTTGAGAACTGTGCGAGAGACGTCATCCTTGGCTTGGACTTCCTGTGTGAATACGTTCCCTTGATCGACCTTGAAGCGAAGAGGTTGACGCTTCAAAAGCCCGTCCTACCTCCGGACGGATCCAAAACGACGCCAGCAGCCGTCCTAGTTATTGCGGACCACGCGAACCTGCCGCCGCGGTCGAGCGTTCGTGAGCCCCTCGTGACCGACGTAGTCGCCTGCGGGGAGGTTCTTCTGGTAGGAAAGGTCCAACAGTTTCTCAGAAGAGGAATAGGCGTCGCAAGGGGCGTAGCAGAGCTGCAGGATGGACGGACAATGGCCCTCATGACTAGCTTTTGAAGGGAGGTGCAACACCTCACAAAAGTTGCCCCTGTAGGCCACGTCGAGGAACTACGGAGCGCCAATGAAATCGCCGCGATCTCGGATGAGCCCTCGCCATTACATCCGTGCAGTACACCGCCGCCACAGCTCGACATTAACCCCAAGCTCAATGTCACAAAACGACAACCGCGACTCATTTGCGACGACGTCGAAAGTGAGCCAAACAACAGTTGCGAAACATCGCGTCGTTTCCAACGACGATGCGCTCCCTGTAAATCGGTCGCCATAGCGGGTCTCCCCAAAAAGAAAAGAGACGCCATTCATAAACAAGTGCTAGAAATGGTCAACGACGACCTCATCAAGCCTCAAGCAACCCGTGGACCTCTCCAGTCGTACGGCGCAACTGACACAAAGGATACTCCGCGTGAGTTACGCCGACCACCGTCGAACTACGGCATACCACCCGCAGATCAACGGGCTCACGGAGCGATTAAACAAGACCCCTGCCGACATGATCTCGATGTACATGTGCGTGGAACACAAGACGTATATAGATGAGGTGTTGCCCTACGTCACGTTTGCGTACAACACGACGGTTCAAGAGACCACTGGGACTAGACATTTTCAGCTTGCACGGCACCTGGTGCACGGCACTGCGTATTTGCTTTGAATCACAGAAAAATGTAGAAATTGAACTTCACACTACTATTTAATTTCAATGAGTTATTGTCACTTTTGGGACGACAATCCACTTAATTGGTGTCATAACCTTTAGACTAGAGAGGTGTGTTAAAAGTACGACCATGATTTATTTTATTGTTTTTCTTAGTCACGAAGGTGATAATCATCCACAGGAATGCACTGGCTAAATGTATCATCTATATTAAGAAACAATGTTGCCATACTGTGGCAGCCTAAACTCCTGCTGCATAAACAACTAACGACTCTTTTAAGACCCGCCTGTTAGTACAGTTCACTGGAGAGCATCAAACAGCGTTTATTAGAACTGTCAGATGACTGGCATGCAACTGAAGAAGCGTGGCGTGAAAAGGTAAAATGTATATTTGATACAATAAAATGCCATGAACCACGGAATCAGCCTTTATTGCGTGAATGGCAGTAGCTACAAACCGCAAGAAATGGTCAACTAGAGATAGGTACTAAGCGTGTACCAACTTTTAAGTGGTATAAACACTGAAGTTTTAACGTGGACATACCACCATGATGTTAATGGCAAAGTGATATTGCGGCAAAATGTAGGAGGCCTTCAGAAGGGTGACGGTCTCCTTCAGACCAATGATGGTGACGAAGATTCAGTTAGATTTTAGGTTTAGTCAACGCACCCTACCACGTCGGTGTGCTTGCCATGCATGGCGACGAAAGACTTCTATCGCACATGCCTTGGTTGCCTAGATCCAGGGTTTTGTCGACCCAGCCGTCTTTTCCCAGCCGGTGGACAACGACACTCGCGACGGCTGTCACGGCTCTGATCACCATTGACTGAGCAGCGATGTATCATAAGTGGCGACCGTGCCCTTGCAGCTCCCCGTTGCGAAAAATCTCAGCGCGATTCGGTTAGCAGGTGCTCCTCGACGGTCATCATGGTCGCCGTCTCGCGTCGCGCAGTTGGTCACACCAAGGTCGCACTGTAGTTGTCGACAAGCGGTATTGTCATCAAAAGCAGTCGTCGCGTATCGCGAAGGCATCCGCGTGCTCGCGGAAAACCGGTCGTTGTACGAGTTGGTCGAGCCATCGTTGCGCAACAAGCATCGCCGCCATTTGTTACGCTCCAGAATCCTGCGCAAAGCTTGTTCCACTTCGTGCAATGAAGACAGAACCTACAAGTACGGACTCATCACCCCGAACGATGCTTGCACGAACGCTGGATTGCACTGCGCAAGCGCGCCTGCTCGACAGGGATGTTGAAAGCCCTAAGCACGTTCTTGTAGCTCCTACACTCGCACTAGCTCACCCTTATGGTGAAACAGAGAATAGGGGAACGACATCGCCAACGACGCAATGCGCTCACCTCTACTTCTCCTACAAGTGCTGTCGCTCGCCGGCAGCCCCACTGGTTTCGATCCCGCATGCCAGCGATGGACACCGCAAGATCTGCACGGGAACCAACAAGCCCGGCCGCTTGCTCCATCACAAATTTGGCCAAAAGTACAGCCACCCTTCCAACACGGTTGGCAACCTGGATCGTCGAGGCTCTTCGGCGGGAACACACTGTGCGCGCTATTTAAACGGCCAGTACACGCCCAATCGTCGGGGCTCGACATCGCCAACGACGCAATGCGCTCACCTCTACTTCTACTACAGGTTAGTTACCTCGACTGCACTAAAGATTATAGTAGTAGCGATCATTGTCTACTTGCGATGTCGTGACCCTACGAGTTGAGATGGCGTAGTGTTTTGTGTTTGTGCCTAAACTCGTATGCCAACGGCCTTTTATCGCACAGGGTCTTGTTACTGTCCGGTGACATAGAAACAAACCCTGGACCTACTGAGATAGAAGAAACTGTTTTAGCCATTGTACAACGGATCGAGCTGGGTCAATCAGCACTGCTTGCAGAAATTAAGACAGTGAAAGAGCGACAAGAGACTACAGATAAAACCGTACAGGAACTTAAGCAAAAAGTTGCGGTGCTGGAAAACAACTCTTCAGATAAAACTGCGAAGGAACTCAAGCAAAGACTTACGGTGCTGGGAAACACCTCAGCAGATTCAGTGGGCACAAAACCAATAGTTAACACTCACGCAATCTCGGAGGATATTGCTGTTGGAATTGCTGACTCGAAGTCTGATTCTTGGCAGCAATCAGAAGAAAAACTGATTGCTTTTTGTGTGCAATATTTAGAGTTCAATCTTGACTCAAACAACACCGAACGAGCACACCGCATAGGGAAGTTCACTGCAAATAAATATCGCCCAATCATAATTAAACTAAATCAATTCAAAGACAAGGAATCTATCTTAGCATGCGGATGAAAACTGAAAGGAACAGACTTTGCAATCTGCGAAGACTGCGCACCTGCGACGCGATTAGTTCGCAACAAACTGCTCGAATTTATCAAACCTCAGAAATGTTCGTTTAAACAACGGCTCTATAAAATTTTTGTAGGCAATCTCTGCTATGTGTACGACGCTAAATCAGGAAATGTCATTGAAACTCGCAGCTAACTAGGGCATTGCTCGATTGTCACAAGCCCCACAGTTTTTGTAAATAAACCTGAAAAGTTTCTAGAACTTTCTGTAATCTTCCCTAACATACGCAGTGTCATGTTCAAACGAGATGACCTACATAGTATTACCCTATTGAAAATAAGTCTAAAGGGCCCTTCAAAACTTTTTAAAAGGTTTGAGGGGGCCTTCAAGAATTTTGAACGGGTTTGACGTACCCCTTAAGGGAGTCTAAAGGGCCCAACAAAACGTTTTGATGGGTTTGACGTACCCTTTAAGAAAGTCTAAAGGGCCCGTCAAAACCTTTTGAAAGGTCTAAGGGGGACTTCAAAGATTTCTTAAAAGGTTTAAAGGACCCTTTAAGATTCCTTGATGCGTTCTGGGCCACATCAGAATCTTTCTTAAAGGGTTTGAAATGCCCTTTAGAAAGTTCTAAGAGGTTTTTTGAAATGTCTGTGGGGCCTTCAAACACACCCGTCAAGCAATTACAAGCAACTCGCAGAAGTTTGTTGAAGTAAAGCCTGGTTCAGACAGTTGCGTTTGACTGCGTTGCGGCTGTGAGAAACCAGCACATCCCTGCTGCTTATATCGCGTGCCAAGATGATTCTTCGAATTGGATTCCACGCTTCATACGAAGCACAGATGTGCCGGTGACTCGCATTCGGTTCTCGACGCAACGCAGTCAAACGCACTCAAACGCAAGTGTCTGAACCGGCCTTAAGAAAAACTGTAGCCTGCCAGTTGTATTTGTATGCAATTTCTAATTCAACCTTTTTAGTGCTTAAAATACTAGGCAAAAATTATGACTGCGTGTTGTAATAATGTGATCAATACGGCGACAAAAAGAGGAAGAAAATGAAAGGAGACAAGAATGAAAGGGGAGGAAAGAAAAGGAAGTCGAGGGGAACGAGGAGATTCAGGGCGAAATCGGACGCATTCGGAAAAGCTTGGCTCCAGAATACGCCGGCAAAGCTGTCATCCATAGAAGTCTGCAGACCTGTCCTCACCGTCAACTCTGAACGGCAAGCCTGGCTCAAGAGCGAACCGGCAAAGCCATCCCAACAACGGGTTGACTGTTCACCATCGGTACGCCGGCAGCTGGAGCCAAATGAGACCGGCTTCTACCACCAGCGTAAACCAGTGCCAACCTTGGCAAGTCGAACTTTGGATGAACGCCCTTTTCTTTTATTTATTTGCTCATAAGTTTCCTTTTTTTTTCTTTGCGGGGATTCAGAAAGTAGAACAACTGGGTGCAAATATATTTCTTTGATATCAAAAATCAGACGGGTTCAGTTTCCTTTCTTTTTACCATAAAAAACCTGACAATAACTGGCGTCCGCGACAGGAACAGAATTACGAACATGTGTTGATCAGGAACGAGCTCGGCAAAGAGAGGACAGAGTGTCCGAACGAGAAGCTCTCTGACAGAAAGCGGAACTGGAGGAAAGAACGGAGAGAACGCTCCAGCTTAGGTTAAGCTTAGGGTGATTGAGGCCGAGGGGTCGGCAAGTGACAGGCATGGTGCGGGCGGTGGTGAAGGACCCCAAGGAGTTACTGCGTCACAGTACCTCAGTCCCCATAACTAATGCCGTCGTTTGACGACCAAAGAGATGACTTGGATGCGTACCTTTGCCTTTGCACTTGATGAAGTCACATGCGCGTGTCAGTAGCCTTGACAGTGTTGTACACTAATTATGAATCGGAGAATAGAGAATTCATTTTCTGAGGGGCTAATGGGTCTAAAGGGTTGATGGATCTAAAGGGTTGTTGGGTCTAAAGGGTTGACGGGTCTAAAGGGTTGACGGGTCTAAAGGGGTGATGGGTCTAAAGGGCTGACGGGTCTAAAGGGTTTGAAGGGCTAACAGGGTCCCATAACACATCAAGGCTGATGGGTTATTTTCAATAGGGTATTGATGATAGCACAGCCGACATTATCATTCTAGCAGAAACTTGGTTAACAAAGACGTGCATGATACTGAAATATTTCCTCCTCACATGCTGGAGGGAATATATAATTTATATTCTATACTAATATACTATAATATATATCATCATGATCGTTGCTCAAGAAGGGGAGGCGGCGTCCTCATGGCCATAAAAAACATCTCATCACTTTGTATCAGTCGGAACAACAATCTGGGGCTAATCAGGGTTCGCATCAGCTCCCCTCACTCAAACATTATAATCGGAGTCTGTTACAGGGCACCCGATAGCGATAATATGTTTTTGATAAGATGCGGGATGCTCTTCACGAGCTTCGAACCAGTCACCCAAGAGCAGTCTTTTTTTCTATTTGGTCATTTTAACTGCCCAAGCATCAACTGGTCCTAACTCACGGTGACGAACAAAAGTGACACAAATGAATAAAAAAAATGTCTCGATCTCACGCTCGACTTCACCCTCGCTCAAGTAAATAGCCATCCAACAAGACTCGAAAATACGCTTGACCTCGTCTTTTCCACTACTCCCGAGTATATTAAAGACATTATTCATTCACCAGGACTAAGTGACCGTCAACTCTATGGCGAACCGGGGATTCACGAGGGCGCTCATCAAACCACTCTGGCATAGGTGCCGCGAGGCAGCTATGCAGTTGCCTCGCCTCAGACACGATCACATGGTCGTGTCGCCGCGGGGTCGATCGGGATCTCGAATTCGGCTCCCGACGCGCCGCGTTCTCTCCTAGCCACTGGATGACGCTGCAGGCGCCCCACGGCGCCTGCAGGAATTTTGCCAGAGAAGTAAATGCTGGAACTAGACAACATAATGCAAAGCACACTTTCTGCAGCGAGAAAGAGTTGGAAATAGTTGCTGAAAGAATAGAGGAAGCAGTTTCAGGGCAACGGTATACAGATTGGACCTATGAGAGCCTAACTGGGCTTTTTGTTCTGGATCTAGACAAAGTTCAGAGTAAACGAAAGGGGAAGCAAGGACATAGACCAAAAAGCTGGTGGGACAAAGAAGTGAAGCAAGCAATACAAAAACGGCAGGAAGCCTCTAGAGAACACAGGCATTCCAAGCGTAGTGGGGAGTCGGAAACGGAAGTAAAAAGATGGGACACTTTTATAACATGTCGCCGAGAGGCATCCAGTTTGATCAATGCGAAAATTCAGAGAAAGGGTGAAGAATGAATGAGTAATGTAAGGAAGAAAGATAGAAACATAGCCAAGAATTTTTGGGAGCACTTGAACCCACTCCGTGAAACGACGCAAGCTAGACAGAGGTTCATACTCTCGCATCAGGGATATCAATTAGAGGGAGATGATGCGACACGATATATAGGAGCAGTGATGGAGGAGAAATTTCGGGAACGGGTACATGCGGATTTTAGACAAAGAGAATGGGAAAAGGCGGAACGAGAGTCTCTAGTGGCACGTCGACCTGCACAGATGGTATCCCAATCAAGCTGGTGAATAATTTGGGTCCTAAATCTAAGGCAAAACTAAGGGAGGTAGTGAGCACTATGGTAACAAAAGGAAATATTCTAGATGAATGGAGGCTTAGTAGGATGAGTATGATATATAAGGAAAAAGGGAGATAAGTCTGACATTAGGAATTATCGTCCCATAACCGTGACACCAGTTATTTACAGGTTGGTAATGCAGATTATAAAGAACAGACTCGAGGAATGGGTAGATTGCGATGGCATAATGGACGAGTTACAGAACGGGTTTCGGAAACAAAGAAGGTTGGTGGACAATATATTTTCTCTATCACAGTGTATAGAAATAGCGCAAAAAGAAAACAGACAGCTCTGGCTGGCATTTCTGGATATCAAGGGTGTCTATGACAATGTGAACCAAAAAACTCTGTGGGACATACTGGAGAGCTAAAACCTAGATGAAGGACTAACAGCAACATTAAGGAACATTTACGAAGATAATAAGGTGATTATAACATGGGAAGGAAAGGCAACGGAGAAAATAGAGATAGGACGAGGCCTTAGGCAGGGGTGCCCGTTATCGCCTTCGCTGTTTATGTTGTATCTGAGAGGATTGGAGGATAGACTAAAGAAGAGTGGGCTTGGATTTGACCTTTCGTACAGTAAGCTAGGCCAAAAAATTCAGCAACCCTTACCGGGACTGATGTATGCGGATGATATCGTACTAATGGCTAACAACAGGATAGATTTGCAGGAATTAATGAGCATCTGTGGTAGGGAAGGAGGGGAATTAGGTTTAGAATTCAGTAGTGAAAAATCAGCAGTCATGATGTTTAACAATGATGATGTTGAGATACTGAAGATACAGAATATTACAGTTGAGAGAGCTAGTAAATACAAGTATCTAGGAGTATGGATATGTGATGGTGCAGAATATCTCAGTGAGCATGAAAAGTATATAATAGGTAAGGGCAACAGAAATTCAGCTGCAATGAAAAATAGAGCACTTTGGAATTACAACAGGTATGAGGTGGTGAGAGAGATTTGGAAAGGGGTCATGGTGCCTGGCTTGACTTTTGGAAACGCAGTGCTATGCATGAAATCGAAGTGCATGCAAGACTAGAAATAAAACAGCGTGGAGTAGGTAGGCTGGCTTTGGGGGCACATTGCAAAACACCAAACCAGGGAGTACAATGAGACATGGGATGGGCGTCATTTGAGGGCAGGGAAGCTGTGAGAAAGATAGAATTTGAGGATCGGTTGAGGCCAATGGGTGGGGAGCAATGGGCACGAAAGGTTTTCAGCTATTTATACATGAGGAGTATAGACACAAAATGGAGACAGCGCACTAGGAAATTAAGAGGAAAGTTTTTAGGCTATAGTGGGGTTACGGAAGAGCAGGTCTCAGTTAAGAAGAAAGTTAAGGCCACAGAAGGAGATCGGTGGCTAGAGGGAATGCAGACAAAGAAGGCTCTGGAAAGCTATAGATTAAACAAAACAGTTATTGCCAGAGAAAGCATTTATGATAATTCTAGGGGAAGCTCATTGTTGTTTGAGGCAAGGACAGGTGTTTTGCGAACCAGAACATACAGTGCGAAGTACCAGGATATGGAAACAGTGTGCGCTGCTTGTGGAGAGGAGGACGAGACGGCTGAGCACTTGATACTCTACTGTAAAGGGCTTCACCCTATGCATACCGAAGACAACATAGATTAATAAAGTCATTGGGTTTTAGAGACAGCGAAGGAAAAGTGGATTTCAAGACAGTAGAGATTACCATGCAAAGATTAAGTGAATGGTGGCAGAAAGCGAGAGAAAACTAGGCATTTTCTTATTAACTGATGGCAAGGGGGATTCATAGCCTCACTTTCTTTTCAGTACAGAGTGAATATAGTTTTCACATTTAAATATTCTAAGCTTAAAGGGTAAGACAAAATGGCTAGGTGGCGTAAGCTACCGCCCGATCCAAAGGCTCAGCCGTATTCATCCATCCATCCGGCGGGCGAGGAGAAACCTCCTCGCCCATCGATCGAGATATACTCGGTGTGTCAGGGGGCGAAGGGGCCTCTTTGTACTCCGGAAGGCACTGAAAACAGGCAAGTGGGTGCGACCGGATTTAGGGTAATCGAGGGACACGAGGCCTGGGGCCCTCTTTGTGTTTAACTCGGATTTTACGAGCGTTTGTAAATATTTGTGTAATGTCGCGGGTATTTGTAGTTTAGATTAAGTGTTTTGTAGCGTTGTGTTTTATTGTACCAATAAACGGGGAGCGGAATCTCGCTCCCGTGAAAGAACCAGGCTGGACTCGGGTTGTTGACGGACCACGTGGGAAACGGCGAATCGGCGGCGGTACGCAAATTCCTACAAATGGCGCATTAACGTTGGGGCAGGCGAGCCGTAATTACGGTCGCAACGTCCGTCGACGACACTGCGTGAACGTTCACGCGGGGCGGTCCCCCTGGTTGGCGGGTCTGTACCGCGGCACTGCGAAGGTGGGAAGGGTACGTCCAAACAAGTGTTCGAGATGGCCACGGGCAATTTCGCCCTCACGGATTTAATTTTTTTGGCCGACGTCGCGACGTCGACGGGGCTGGCGGAGCGGAATGCCGCGGCGATGACTGCAGCGCTGAGTCCGGACACGCCAACGGTGTCGCCAGTGGTGTCTATGCCGCAAAGCACGGAGATGTCCCATGAATTCACGGCGTGTGTTGCGGCGTTCCGCGCACGCCTTACAGAGCATGCAGAGGGAAATGCCGACGCCAAAAACCCTCCTCCGTATTCCGGTGCCGGAGTACAGCGGACACTGCGATCGAGCTATGAGCGCAACTGACTTCTTGCTGGCAATCCAGCGATATCGGAAGGCTACCGGCCTGACCGAGAAGGAGACGCTAGGCAGGGTTCTGCCGGTGTCTCTCGTAGGCCCGGCGGCCAGGTGGCATCGCCTTGTGGGTGAGTCAGCCGGAACACTCAACGAGTTCACGGCCCTCTTCCGACAAGAGTTCTTGCCGGCAGACTACCTGCCAAGAATGCGCAGAGAACAGGAGGAAAGAACGCAGGCTCCAGCTGAGCCCTTCGCAGAGTACCTGCGGGCAATGCAGGAACTCCTGCAGATTGCCGATCTGAATGCTACGAACCAGGAACAAGTCGAGCGAGTGGTGAGGCAGGCGCATCCCACCTTTTCGCGGTATCTGCGTGGGCGCCCATTCGGAAGTCCGAGCGAGCTCGCACAGGAGGCGCGCAGGGTTCAGGCCGACATACTAGCGGAGCGCAGGTACCACCTTCCCCCAGCACCGACCGACACGCTCGAACCCCGATGCGCTTGGCACGGGCCGGTGCCACGTGGGTATCGACGGGGGGAGGCCGCAATGGTGGCGGCCAGCGGTGAGCCGAGCGGAAATCCCTGGGAGCTCACGGACGACGCCTTGGAGCCAGGATCGCGCCTAGGAAGGAGCGCGGCCGTCCACGCGACGGAATTCGGGCCGACTGGCGCCCCACGGATCGCCGCAGCACAGGAGCACACTGCCACCGACCCGCTGCCACAAAGGGGTGAGCGCATCGGACGTCCCACTTGGGAGAATCCTATCCCAGGTTGGCGAGGCCGCTGCTTTCGGTGCCACGAAATCGGGCACTATAGGCGCGACTGCACAAGAGAGATTCCGGGAAACGGAGGGGGCCGCCGATAAAGTTATCGGCGGCGAAACAGACCAACAAGCGGGTCCCCTACACCCCAGCGACTGTGTGCGTGCCGACGGCGTATCGAGTCGGAACAGCGACAAGCACCGCGACCCCATTTATTTCCCTGACGGTGGCGGGAAAGGAGTTCGCAGCTCTTCTGGATAGCGGGGCTAGTGCGTCGCTAATTGGGGACGAGGTCCTCAGGCATCTCCAACAGAAGTCCGTTCGGGTGAGGCATGAGGAGACCACTTTCCAGTTGGCTTGCGGGTCGACGACTTTGAGGGGAGCAGTGCGTCTCGTGGTACGTTGGAATCAACGGGCGCAGAGACAGCGGTTCGTCCATTTGGCCGGGCTGACCGCGCCCATCATTCTGGGACGGGATTTTCTGGCCCACACCGGCATCATCACTGACGTGGAAAGTGGCGGGTACCGAGAGGGGGCAGAGGCACCCCTTTCAAGTTTCCGAGAGCGCTCCATGGGAAATGGCGGCAGTGCTGGGAAAAGCGACAGAACAGGAAAGAACCGACCACGACGACGCCATGCCCATGAGTCACCCAACTCCGAGCTCCGTCGCGCACTGCGACGGAATGGGCCAGCCGTTGGCCGATGCCGATGGACTGTCCCGACCAGAGCGAGGGAGGTTGGCGGCTTCGCTGCACAACTTTGACGAAATGTTCACCGAACAGTCGGGCTGCACCAAGCAGGTTGCAACATCGCATTGAAACTGAGGACGCGCGCGCTTGGAAGTCCGATCCGCGTCCTGTGAGCCTGGCCAGGCGAAAAGCTATAGATGCCGCAGTCGATGAGCTATTGGAGTCGGGATTCATTCGCCGGTCATCAGGACCCTGGGGATTCCCGGGTGGTTTTGGTGCCAAAGAAGAACGGAACATCGAGACTTTGCGTCGATTATCGGCGCTTGAACGTGGTGCCCGTAAAGATGCGTATCCATTTCCGAGCATCGAAGAAATCATCTCGAATCTGGGGACGGCGAACTATTCACTACCCTCGACGCAAGCAAGGCTACCTCCAAGTGGAGATGAGCCCGGGCGACGAAAGCAAAACTGCATTCGTGTGTCACCGAGGCTTGTTCGAGTTCGCTCGGATGCTGTTCGTCTAACAGGTGCACCGATAACATTTCAGTGGTTGATCGACGGGGTGCTCGGAGATGCCAAGTGGCTGCACGCGCCCGCGTGCCTGGACGACATCATTGTGTACTCGGAAACTTTCGAGGACCACCTTCGTCACCTTCGAGGACGTGTTGCGCAAACTACGGACCGCCCGGCCTCACACTAAACCCGACCCTAAAGCCCAAATTGGAGCTTCTGAGATCCAGCTTGTTGGGATTCCGGATCGAGCGAGGAAAAGCTTCCCCCGACGCGGACAAGTTGAGGGCGATCTTGGAGTTCCCCGTCCCTACCGATGTCGGGGGAGTGCGCCGTTTTCTCGGCATGATAGGATACTACCGAGCCTACATCCCGAACTGCGCAGCCATGCAGGCACCCCTCACGTAATTGCTGAGGAAAGCGGCTCCCTGGAGCTGGGAGGCGCCGCAGGAGGAGGCGTTCCCCAGCTGACCGAGGCCTTGGCGCGTACAGCATCCCTCAAACTACCAGACCTGAATAGGCCCTTCACGATCCAGACGGACGCCAGCGACCAGGGTCTCGGCGCGGTACTCTTGCAGGAGGCAGAGGGAGAGATCCGCCCGGTGGCATTGCAGCCGGGCGCTGAACCGGCGGAGAAGAACTACACGGTGAGTGAGCGCGAATGCCTCGCCATCATTTTTGCTCTTAAGAAGTTCGATCATTATGTGGAGGGGACGGAATTCACGATCGAGACAGACCATATGCCCTCGCGTGGCTCTCCCGAATCGCGGAACCCCCGGAGACTGGCGCGCTGGGCCTTGACACTGCAGAAGTACGAGTACCGAATTCGGTACCGGAATGGCACGACAAATGTGGTGGCCGACGCGCTCTCCCACGCACCCGTGGATCCCACCACGCGAGGCAGCAGACTACGGAGGTGGGGCCATCCACCGGGTGACGGAAAATCCTGCCTCGCGCTCCGCTCCCCACTGTGGCGGCGTCGCGCAGATGGCTGAGGCGATTACCTCACTGGGACCGGCGTGCAACCACAAACGGAACTGTTCGAAGCACAGCAGAGCGACTCGTTTGTCGCGCTATCTTCGACCGGCTCAGGCAAGAGATGGATCCTGACCAGACAGGCGAAAAAGCCCGTCCGGCACTCCGGAACACCGAGAGGGCCAAGTGCCACCGCCCAGGAGTCCGGCATTGAAGCAGGTGAGCTGGAGTCTTACCTTATCGATGCAGAAGGCGTTCTACTGCGCTACTTCCCGGAAGAGAGCGATTCAAGTGAGTCGTTCAAGACCGTGATTTCCCGTGATCTCAGAGTTGCAGCGCTGCGTCACTATCACGATGCGGACGGTCACGGCAGTGCGCCGAAGTCGTGGCATAAGCTGCGCCGTTTCGTTACTGGCCGGGCATGAAGGGGCAGCTGTGCCGGTACGTCCGGAGCTGCGCAGTGTGCCAAGAACGCAAGCAAGGGGGGGCAGGCCACCCGGCCTGCTCGAGCCCATCGTGAGTACGCGGCCATGGGAGATCCGGCCTCCGACTTGATGGGACCCTGCCACGGTCAAGCGGAGGCTATCAACATTTGTTGGTAGTAACCTGCCACTTCACCGGATTCGTCGAGATGTTTCCAATGCGGAAGGTGACAGCCAAGGGAGCCCTGAGCAGACTCTCAGAGGTCTGGTGTCGCTACGGGTTTCCCGAGAGACTGGTGAGTGACAACGCCCCGATATTTTGCTCCAAAGTCTTTGCGGCAACCTGCCAGGCCCTCGGGATTAAGCATTGTAAGACTTCGTGTTACCATCCCCAAGCAAATGTGACCGAGCGGCGGAACCGCGACATCAAGCCGCTGCTCGGGGCGTATGCTCGTAAGCAGCGGGACTGGGATCTGCACTTGGATTCGATTTCGTTTGCATTGCGGTCCAACCTCAACCGCAGCACTGGGTTCACGCCCGCGCTGCTGAACTTCGGCAGAGAACTCTCTACGCCGACCGATGCGGTTCTTCGCCCGCGACAGAGCGCGGCCAGAGCGGTGCCCTCGCACGAGGATTTCGCGACGGGGACAAGAGAGCGACTGTCGCGGGCGCTGGGACGCCGCTCGCGGAAAACAGGGCTCGCGCGCGGGCGGAGCAGAA
>JABSTQ010006242.1:0-36802 GCA_013358835.2 Ixodes persulcatus | reverse complement strand
TTGCCAGAAACCCTTGAGCACATCTTTCTGTATTGCAGAAATGCAGAATTGTTCCGAGCCGAACTCAGGGCTGTGCTGCAAATTGACATATAAATGAATCGAAAAAAAAAAAGAAAAAAGTAAACACTCTTAAAGTTAGGATTAGTTCCAAACAGCAGAGTCAGGGAAGTCCTCGCCCTTCTCAGACTGCAGGCATTATGGAGGTCGAGGACCGACCACTTCAATGTTGTGGAATGGGGCACGCCGACATGGCGCCACTTCATCGACGGCTCCATGTATGTTGACTCCCTGGAAGTCGAACCTGGAAAAGCATTAGAAACGCCTAAGCATAAAGGGGGATTTTAGCCATGCCGCGTGAAGCGCCGTTCACACTCCTGCGGCCGGGTGGGGCCGGGGCCGGGGGGGGGGGGGGGGGGGGGCCGGGGCCGGGGGGGGGGGGGGGGGGGGCCGGGGCCGGGGGGGGGGGGGGGGTCCGGGTCGGTTTTTGGGCCTTTTTTCGGCTTGTTGGGACCGGATGCGCTGCAGCGGAGCAGGTGCTAGGGGGTCGCGGGGGGCTTGGGGGCCGGTCTGGTCTCTCTCGGTCTTGCTCGGTCGTGGGAGTGTGAACGGGCCTTCAGACGTCAGTCGATAAGCGTGGCATTTGGAATTTTGTGGTATGTTGTACTGTGAATGTCCATATTCCGGCAATAAAGAAAAAAAAATCGGTGGCCGAGTGGTCTAGCGCGCACCAGCTTGGAGCACGTGGAGTGAAAGCTCGCGCTGCAGAACCCAGGATCCTGGGTTTAATCCCCGCCCCTGCCCGTTTCGATCTGGATGAGCATCGTACCACCGTGCGGTGGTGTATCACTACTGCGTGGTGCACGTTAAAGACCCCAGGCTAGCGGTTGTACCACACTGGCTAAATTGCTCATCTACAGCTGAGACACCAGACGCCCACCGAGGCAGACTAACTTCCAGCTGTATAAACATACACGCAATAATTTGTTGCTAAGCATGAAGGCTAGTCTCTTTTTTTCTCTTTGTGTATGAACACTGCCTCAGATGCCTATAAGCTCGGTCGAGACGCTTTGAAATAACTGTTTTGCTACGCTACCGAGACGCTTCAAATATCATCTGTACAGCTCCTTTTTTACCCATGTAAAAGAGTTCTTTAAAACAGAGAAAAAAAGCGGCCATGGCGAAATGGTTATCGTGCTTGACTCCCACGCAAAGGGGCCGAGGTTCAATACCGGGGAACCGACGCACCTTTTTCTTATTTCTGAGAATGTCGCGGTCTGGTAACTTCGAGAACCCTGTTGCTTGTTCGGGAACTGAATGTTCTGCGCTGCGAACCTTCTACGCCGATCGTTCCAGAAGCCCATGCGTGTCCATAAGGGGCTCTGCGTGGCGAGTCTCGCTCTTGCGCCCGAACCTCCTGCTACGCCCACTTGGACGCCCGCAGCCCTCTGTTATTATTTTGTTTCCTTTTTAGAGTGCAGCTCTCAGGCGCCTGTTTCCGGGTTGAGCGGCTTCGCCGTCGCCATCGCCGTTGCTGTCAATGTCGCCGTCGCCGTCGGCGTAACCGCGCGTGGAATTATAGGACGTTTCCCATAATGACATCACATGTGACATCACGTGTGACGTCACGAGGGTAAAATTTTCCCGCTAAATTTTGCGGGAAACTTTACAGCTAAATATAGCAGGAAAGATTTTCCACTAAATTTAACGGGGAAATATTCCCGCTAAATTTAGCGAAAAAATTTTAACGTTAAATTGAGCGGAAATATTTACAGCAAAATTTAGCGGCAAAGTTTTACCCTCTTGACGTCACACGTGACACCAATCAACCCTTCAAAACGTTTCTGTTAAAGTTAGCGGGAAAATAGTTCCGCTACATTTAGTAGAAAAAGGTCCCTCCAAATATAGCGCTAAAAGTTTACTCTCGTGGCGTCACACGTGACGTCACATGTGACGTCATATGGATGATCGTGATGTCACGGGAAATTCAGCGGAAAAACTTTTCCACTAAATTTAGAGGAAAAATTTCCCCGCTAAGTTTTGTGGGGAAATTGACGTCACGTGAGCTCAGCACCAATTCCGTTTCCGCGCTAAATTTAGCGGGGAAATTTTCGTTAAATTTTGCGCTATATTTAGCGGGGAAACTCAGGTGAATTTCCCGCTAAATTTAGCGGGAAATTTTGCGAAAATTTTCCGCTAAATGGAAGTGGAGCAAGAGAGGAGGGGGAGAGAGGGCATACCCTCCCCTTCGTTCCCTCCGCTCCTCCTCCTCAAGAGCCGCGCTCTAATTCGTCATTACAAGAAATTGTAAACGTCTTTCATTTTTTTTCTTTTTTTGGTTTGGCACATGTTTGCCACGGTGAACGCTTGTTTCCGCAGTTATTCTTTGTTTGGTCACCTAGTCAGTCGTGGCAGAAGAGCGCCGAGAACATAGACGTTAATCCCAGAGGAATCGGACAGAATTACGCGTTTCACGTAAGACACAATTGTCCTGCATTTTGCTATACATTCATTTTTGTCGATGTTAAAATAACATCATACAGCATATTTTTGCGGATTTTGAATTATACGTTTTCAAAAAATTATCAAGGGAAAACTTGAAAAAATTGAGGATTATTATTTTTGTTAAATGCCAAACAAAAATTGCACAATTTTTACTTTAAAAAAAAGTGCTTCTCATGGGCCTTCTGGCGTCCTTCCTTGCCAGTTTTAGTGTAGACTTTGTCGTAAAGGTACTATCACTATACCTGTTTTCACCTTAAGAACCGAAGTAAAACAAGTCCGGCTCCTCGCGGAACATTACTAATTTCCCCCTTTATGTGGATAATGAAGACATATGTAGGTGAATGTTAGATTATATATAAGTTATCTTATCAAGACGTACATGTTCCAAACGCCAAAAGCATCGCTTTTTCCTCCGACAACCGAATCTCGTAAGATGTGATTAGAGGTTGCTAGTCCAGCGGTGTGTCTCTTTCTCTCTCCGTCGCTTTTCCTAACGTTCAGCTGGTAATAAGTAAGCTCGTAAGATCTATCTCGCGCCGCGTAGGAACAATGCGCAAAACGTACTTTTTTCTTGAGCTGAAAACAGGTATATGTAATGCATTTCCTTCCCGCTTTGCACCTTATTGATCGAATTTGACTACAGAGAACGTTGAAAAAGGACTTGATTATAACCCACGAAACAATTCGTTCCCTTCCAGTCGATGAAGGGGACACGGTCCCCTATGATCTATTTATTGTCCTGGGTCTGTTTAGTTTATGGAAAACCCGGATGAAGCTGCGTCACGCAGACCTGCACGTTAAACCGGCACGTATTCATTTTGTTGATGTGGTAACTCAGGTCCAGTCTGTGTACTGCAGGACTCCTGACACAGCGCCTGACTGGGCACACTTGTTTAAATCGTGTAAAAATATGAAGGACTATTAGTTAGCCCACGAGTTTTTGGGCAGCTTGTATGAATATTGACATGGCATTTGTATGCTGCACGTTGTGTCCAATAAAGAAAAAAAAGTGCGCTTCTTAGTACAACAAAATGCACTGCTGACAAGCCAGATATCCGGAAGTGCGTTCCACCCTAAGATTTTGAGCACTGCAGACAATTGATAAACCGGCAAGTGGGCTTCATGATACAAACATGTGCACTGCGGGAAAGCGAGAAATCGATAGGTGTGTTTCACACTACCGTAGTCTGCACAACAAAAGGTGAAAAAGTCGTAAAATTTCTTCACCTTACAATAAATACACTGCATGGATCTGGAAACCCGGAAGTGTACGTTACCCTCTATTATTGTGCACTGCGGGGAAGCGATAAAGCCCAAGTGTATTAGTTCGTACGATATTGTGTACTTAGGAAAAGCATAAAAACCCGTAGATGTGCCTCACCCTACGAAGTCGCGTGTGCACTGCGGGAGAAGAAGAAACCAGTAACAGCACTTCACCCTATAATAGTGAGCAGTGCGCACGGGCCAGAAGCCCGTAAGTGCACTTCACCCCGCGATTGTACGCAATGCGGGAAGACGAGAAATCTATAAGTGCGCTTCACCCTATGTTATTGTGTACTACAGAAAATTACGAACAGCGTAAGTGCCCTTCACCTTACGATGTATTCACTGCAGGGACAAGAAAATTCGAAAATGCAATTCACCCTACAATATTATACAAAACAGATAATCAAGAAATCCGTAAGTGCTATAGGGTATTGTGCCATAGAGAAAAGCGAAAAACCCGCGAGTGCGCTTCACCCTACAAAATCTAGACCGGCAGGATAGAGAGAAACTTGTATTTGTGCTTCACCCCACAGTTTTGAGCAACAAGAAAATCGAGAAACAGACTAGTTTGCTTGGTGCTAAGATATTGTGCTATGCAGAAAAAAAGACGCATGAATGCGTTTCAGCTTTAGTATTCCGCACAACAGGGACGCAAAAAACGGTAGTATGCATCAACCTTCAATATTGTGCAAGGCAGGAAATCAAGAGGGCCGTAATTGCGCTTCACCCTAGAATATAATGCAAAACAGGAAAGCGAAAAACCCGGTGCTGTACAATGTCGTGAGAAAAAGGAAATTGAGAAACCCATAATTGGGCTTCGCTTAGAAACTTGTGCACTGCAGATAAGCGAGAGACCCGTAAGTACTCTTCCCCTTACAATTTTGTCCAGATGAAAGCAAAAAACCCGTAAGTATGCAGTGCCCTACGAGTTTGGACACAACGGGAAAGGAAAACTAGGGGTGCGTGAATATTAGTGTTTGAAACTGTAATCGAGTAATGACATTAATTTAATTCGACTATTGGATTTCTAATATTCCAGCTTTTCAATATTTCGATTCATCGACTACCAGTACTGCCGGAAAAGCATCTGGATGTCCATGAAAATTGCTTATATAATGAAATAGTCCTCACAAGCCTGTCTTGGAGCTAAATCAAGCTTGTACTCAAGAGCCTGGAATAACAAACCATTTTGTCAGAAAGGAATTTGTTTCTGTTTTTCTCGAGGTCCCAGCTTTTTGTATGCCCTCAACAAAACCAGTAAACCACGCTTGCTGGCATTTTGAAGTCAAGTATCATAGCTCATACAGCTCTGTGGAATTTAAACGTATTCCTGGTTGTAACGCCCATAATATGAAAAAATAAAAAGCAACAGCTGAACCAATCATTTTCGCTACTCCCTCGATCCTCCACTGCGTCGAGCAAAGTTTCAGGATTAGGTGATGCTAGACCTCATCTGATTCAGACGGATCAGCCATATCCGTCCGATCATCTACCACGCTGCGTTCCACACGTGGATGGGAGGACACATCCGTCAGATGTACCATGTTTGTAGTTTAAGTGATCGTTTGCACTGCCTTTACCCTGGCCGAGGAATCCGCTATCTGACGGCCGGTTATTATCGAGAAGGAACCGTGTAACCGAGAGTTTAGTTGCACATCAAAAGATTCCCGCGCAGTCGAAAAGAAAAATTTCAGAGGCATCTGTTTGGCCTTGTTAGATGTCCCGAGTCGGTAAAAGCTCCAAATTTGAGATTAACAATTGTTTTTATTTGTGCTAGCTTCCCTTCGTTTTGTGTGCTCTAAAGAAAATAAGCACGTATGGCAATAACTGCTCTGCTACCCTGACACCCCCCCGCCTCCCCCCCCACCCCCCCAAAAAAAAAAATTGCATTGCGATTTTTTTTTACATTGTTAGACAGCCAGCAGGAATGTCTGTTCTTAATGATTCTTGTGAGCTTGTTTGTTAAGGCATAGTTTTTCGGAACGAAGGCAGAGTTTGGACAACGCCAATCTCATAGTTCTGTTTTGATGTGGGAGTGCGACGTTTGCATTGTTTTTATTGACGCCACCGCAGAAAAGCCAAGTTTGAATGTTTTATTTTTCCTCGCCAATTTGCGGCTTCCTTGTGTATCTGTTGCGATCTTCCTTGGAGTCGCGACCCACAGTTTGAAATACACGGACGTTGGGCTTTCTTATCATGTAGGCAGTTTTCTCTTTCAGTCTCTCAAACTCTAAAAACAAATTGCTATTCATATTTATTAATTTATTTAGTCAGGGCTCCTGTGGGATTCTATAGACCCCTTTCGAAATTCGCGTACCAATTATTAGAAGGTCAGAACCCCTGCAGAATGGCGGAACAACTGACATCGTGGAACGTGCAAGTCATTCCATAAGATAGCTAACGTCGAAGCGCGGCCGACGCGAAGAGCCGACGAGCCAATCAAACAGCGTCGAAAGTGCAACGTCACCACGCTCATCACCTTTTTTTGTGGGTGTGTTTTTTCTTCTGCTCCAACCAAAGGCATGAAGTGTGCCGTGACGTTGCGGTTTTGTACCGCCATTGTACAGGAATTCCACAGCTGCAACAAAGGACAGTATTTCGAAAGGGGTCTATTGAGAGCAATAGCAGGAGGGACATACAGGGTAAAATATTGAAAAGAAAAGACATTACACGGCAGCGGTCTAAATGAATGCACAATCAAAGGTACAGTGTGCTCAACTGTTAAATATAACGTGGGAGCGGTGGCCGAAACTGATATCAGAGCTGTCTAGCGATTAAATCAATGATTCTACAGAAAATAAGGCTTCGCTTCTTGCGATTGTCGCCACCCCCCGCTACAATTATCGCATGACCTCCTCGTTTCTTTCTTTATCACCCATGCTTTAAAATTTTACTTGTTTGTTTTGATGTTTTTGCCTCTCTGTTTAGACACACCAACGCAACTACCATGCGGGGCTACTATATAATCTCGGTGATCTCGCAGTTTCTCTGACAAAGGCCATATTCTTTAAACACCAAAAACAAAATCGAAGAGCGACATTTTTTTTATCGCCAAGTCACGCATCGGTGATTGTTTCGGAGCTGGGAGTGTAACCCCAAAAAACAACAGCGGCATAAGCTGCCAGAGTGAGCCGGTAGATGACGCATGCAGTCTCTCCGGCCACTGCTCCCGCGTTATATTTAACAGTTGAGTACACTGTACATGTATGCGAAATGCATCTAATTAAAAATGTTGTTATTAGCATCAGTACATTTCAGAATGGAAGACTGTGTTGCTACTTCCTTATCTAGAGAATTTCATTCTTGTATTGCCCGAGAAAAAAGTTAATACTTGAAAACATTGCGTTTAAATTTGTACTGGTGAATAGATTCGGTATGATTGATTTTGGGCGTTCCAGTGGAGGGGAGCGTAATATAATTATCAACATTAGGTTTAAATTTGCTACGAAGAAAGAAATACATGTATTTTAATCCGATTATTCTAGCTCTAGTTTCAAATGTTTGAACGTTGGCTTGTTTAGACAAGTCCGGCATAAAATTTGGTTTCCAAACACGTTAAAAATGAATCTAATGTCCTTCTTTTGGACGCTTGTGGATGATTTGATATTCGACTTTTGGCTAATTTCCGGTCCTTTTCGACTCAAATTCGATTAGTGCTAAAAGTTCACCTCTAAAAGAAACCCGCACACCTCTACAAGAACCCCGTAACTGCGAGTCACCATACAATATGTTGTGCACAACAGGAAAAGAAGAAACCCGTCCGTTGCTCGCTACATTATTGTGCAAAAAAGGAAATAGAGAAACCCGTAATTGTGCTTGGCCCTACGATATTGTGCACAAAAGGTAAGGGACAAATCCCCGAGTGCTCTTCACCCTACAGTGTTACTCAAAACGCGAAAAGGAGAAACCTGTAAGTACCCTTACTGTTCAATATCGTGTAATATAAAAACTCTAGAGACCCATAAGAGCTCTTAGCCTTACGATAATGCGTGCAAAAGGTAAGTGAGAACCCCGTAATTGCTCTTCACCCTACAAATGTTGGGCAGAACAAGAAAACGAGAAACCCCTAAGCGCTTCGAGTGGCGTCACTAGGGTCAGCGGCACCCGGGGCGGTGGCCCGCACGACGCCCCGGGTGCCGCTGAATATTGTGCGAAATAGGAAATTGAGAAACCCAAACGTGCGCTTGGCCCCACGATATTGTGCACTGCAAGAAAGTGAGAAACCCGTAAGTGCTCTTCACCCTACAAAGTTGTGCACGCCAGCAAAACGAGAAACCCGCATGTGGTCTTTACAATATTGTGCACAAGAGGAAAGCGAGAGTCCTGTAACCGAGCTTCAGCCTAAAATATGATGCGCAACAGTAAAGCAAAAAACACATTTTTTTCTCTACGATATTGTGCAAAAAAGAACATCGAAAAACCTGTATGTGCGATTTTCTTAACTATGTTGCGCCTTGCAGGTCAGCGAGAAACTGGCAAGTGCCTTTCACCCTGTTATAAAAGGAATGAAAAAAAAAAAGAAAAGAAAAACATGTAAGTTCTCTTTACAGTACACTTCTGAGAAAAGAGGAAAGCGAGAATCCGTAACTGCGCTTCAACCTACAATATAGTGCAACACAGAAAAGGGAAAAAAAAAAAAAAAACGCTTGCTCCTCTCTACATTATTGCGGAAAAGAGAAATATGAAAAAGTCGTAAGGCCACTTTGCCCTACAATGTTTCGCACTGAAAGAAAGTGAGAAAGCCGTAAGTGCTCTTCAAACTACATTGTTTTTTTCACAACAGTAAAACGAGAGTGCTCCTACTATTGAATATTGTGCGAAAAATTAAAAAAAAACCATGCACTCCGCCCTACGACATTACGCACTGCAAGAAAGGTTGAAAGACGTAAATGCTCTTACTATTCGATATTGTGCAAAAAAGAAAATCCAGAAACCCATAACGCCGCATTCACCCCGGTGGTTGAACCGCGTTCACAAAGCGTTTGCGAACGCGGTTGCTTAAGGATTCAGTACACTTTCACGCGCATTTGATGATGAAAGAGGGCGAATGACCTTTGCGGGTGCGATTCAAACTCCAACGTGAATTCACCTGAAGTGCGCACCGCCCTACAACTTTACGCGCTGCAAAAAAGTAAGCAACCCGCAAGTGCTCTTACTATTCATTACCGAGAAAATTAGGAGCTTGAGATACCCCTACGTGCGCTTTGCCCTACGACATTAAGTATTGCGAGAAAGTGAGAAACCCGTAAGTGCGAAATCGAAAATCGAGAAACCCAAAAGTGCGCTCTGCTCGACGATATTGCGCCCTTCAGGGACGTGGGAAACTGGAAAGTGGTCTTCACCCTACAATGTTGAGAAAACCAGGAAAGCGAGAAACCCATAAGTGCGCTTTGCCCTATCGAATCGCGCATTGCAAGAAAGTGAGCAAGCTACAGGTACCCTATAGTGTTGTGCACTATAGCAAAACGAAAAACCCGTACGTGCTCTTTACCATACAAAAATGTGGAAAAGATAAAAAAGATAAACCTGTAACAGCGCTTCAACCTAAACTAAAGTGCAAGACAAAAAAACAAAAAAAAAAAAAACGCGTGTTTTTTTTTTTTTGCAATATTGCGGAAAAGAGGAAAGCGAGAAACCTGTAAGGGCGCTTTGATTTACGATTTTGCGCACTGTAAGGAAGTTAGAAACCTGTAAGGGCGCTTTACCCTACGATCATGCGCAGTCCAAGGAAGTGAGAAACCTCTTCGTGCTCTTCACCACAAATGTGCACAACAGGAAAACAAGAAACCCATAAGTGCTCTAACTATTCAAGGGCGTGGAAAATAAGTACGCTTGGCCTACGATATAGACCATATGCAAAAAGAAGCGCCATCTAGTGTATTCATGATCAACGATCAGATTTCCCCCATATTGGGGGGTTCCCGTACCGACGATTTCGCCCGAAAAACAATAGTCCCGGCAAAGTGTAAGTCGTAGAACTAAAATATGATCACCTGCTGCAAGTCCAGTACGAACCCTTCACAGGACGTCTTCGAGAAATACCGTTCATTGACCTGGATGGGCCAGTTCACTGCTTGAGTGACGAGTCTTGCGACCTCGTTGCTAACAATTCCTTTTCCTGAATTTGGCGGCCGTCTTTCTTTTCTTCTTTGACCCGAAACTAACCAGCAACCCATTGAGTGTACAAATAAACTGCCCTAATATCATGAAAACCGAGTTAAATGCAGATGCGCCTCGTCCACAACTGGCAGATGTGATAAACCCCCCAATATGGCGGCTCCTAATGGTATGATGATGATAGCTGGCAAGGATTTCGCATATGGCCTATTGCGCACTGCAAGAATGTGAAAAACCCGTAAGTGCTCTTTCCCCAACATTGTTGTGCCCAACCGAAAAACGCGAAACCAGCAAGTGCTCTTGTTATTGCATATTGTGTGAAAAAGGAAAAGAAAGAAACCCATACGTACGCTTTGCACTAGAGTATTGTGCACTGAAAGAAATTGACAAACCCTTATAGGTGATCTTCACCCTACAATATTGTGCACAAACGGAAAACGAGAAACCCGTAAGTGCTATTACGATTTAATATTGTGCGAAATAGAAAATCGAGAATCCCATAAATGCGCTTCGCTCCACGATATTGCGCACTTCAAGAAAGTGAGAAACTCGTAAGTGCTCTTCATCCTACAATGTTGAGCAAACCAGGAAAGCGAGAACCTCTAAGTGCGCATTGCCCGACTCCTTGCGCATTGCAAGAAAGTGAGCAAACTGTAAGTACCCTACAGTGTTGTGCACTACAGCAAAACGAGAAACCCGTACTTGCTCTTTACCGTACAATATTGTGGAAAAGAGGAAGAAGATAATCCTTTAACAGCGCTTCAAACTAAATTATAATGCAGAGCAATAAAAAACGCGTTTTTTTTCTTCAATATTGTGAAAAAGAGGAAAGCGAGAAACCTGTAAGGGCGCTTTGCCCTACGAGTTTTGGGCACTGCAAGGAAGTGAGAAACCTGTTCGTGCTCTTCACCATAAATGTGCACAACAGAAAAACAAGAAACCCATAAGTGCGCTTACTATTCAATATTGTGCAAAATAGGAAACCCATAAGTGTGCTTGGCCTTACTATATTGTAAACTGCAGGTAAGTGAGAAACCTGTATGTGCTCTTTACCCTACAGTGTTGTGCGGAACATGAAAACGAGAAACCAGTAAGTGCTCTTACAATTCAGTATAGTGCAAAAAAGGAAATCGAGACACCCAAAAGTGCGCTTGGTCTTACGATATTTCAGACTTCAAGTAAGTGAGCAACCCGTAATTACTCTTCGCACTACAATGTCGTGCACAACAGGAAAGCAAGAAACCCGTAAGTGCTCTTCGCTCTAGAATGTTGTGCACAACTGGAAAAGAAGAGGCAGAAAGTACTCTTATTATTAAATAGTGTGGGGATATAGTGCGCTTGACCGGACGATATAACGCACCGCAAGAAAGCTAGAAACCCGCAAGTGTTCTTCACCTTACAAAGTTGTGCACAACGGGACAACGAGGAATTGCTAAGTGCTCTAACTATTCAATAGTGTGGAAAATAAGTACGCTTGGCCTACGATATTGCGCACTGCAAGAATGTGACAAACCCGTAAGTGCTCTTCGCCCTACAATATTGTGCACAACAGAAAAACGAGAAACCCGTAAATGCTCCTATTATTCAATAGTTTGAGAAATAAGTGCTCTTAATTGTTCGATATCGCGCACTGCAAGAAAGTGAGAAACCAGTGAGTGCTCTTCACCCAACATTGTTGTGGCCAACCGAAAAACGCGAAATCAGGAAGTGCTGTTGTTATTGTATTTTGTGTGAAATAGGAAAAAAAAAGAAACCCATAAGTGCGCTTTGCACTAGAGTATTGTGCACTAAAAGAAATTGAAAAACCCTTATAAGTGATCTTCACCCTACAATACAGAAACAAAAAACGAGAAACCCGTAAGTGCTATTACAATTCAGTATCATGCGAAATCCATAAGTGCGCTTTTTCCTACTATATGTCGCACTGTGAGGAAGTGAGGAACCTGGAAGTGCTCTTCACCCTACAATGCTGTGCACAACAGGGAAACAAGAAACCCAAATGTTCTACTATTTGATATTGTGCGAAAGAGGAAATCAAGGACCCTATAAGTACGCTTGGCGCTGCGGTAAAAACCCCGCAGTCTCGGGGTTTTTTCAACCATGTGCTTATCTGAATATTTACGCCAAGACACGCACTTTAGGTCACAATTTATGTGGAGCTCATCTAAATTGCCTATCACAGTTTAGGGTTCCTCCACCTTAATTCGAAGAGGGAGTAGAGACAAAGGCACCTAGTAAAGCTAGCTGCATTTTCCTTTTCTCACTATTCAAACATGTTTGAACACCAAACGCTGGCATCCGGCTTTCGGCGTTGGCGCTTCAAGGCGTTTGAACACTGAGTAGAGCCAAAGTCAGCCTAGCTTGGCGTCTACCCACTAATCACTCCTGTCAGAGCTCGGCTCTCTGGCGTCAACGCACTCCCTGATTGACTCCGCTCCCTCAATTTCCACCAGGATTAAAATCTCAAAGTACCACCGTCTGGACTGCTAGAAAGACGTGCTAATGTCACCCGCGTCTGTGTGCTATTCTTCCTTCGATTACCACCGTCTGCAACATCCGCAAGGCGCGACCAGGAAAGCGGCGCTCTAGCGTTCCTCCATCCATGAGCCACGGTCGATTCCGCGCGTTTGTCAGGTCTGTGAATGTGCACTAAAAAATGACTGAAGGAATAAAGGAAGTCGACACAATAAATATGCAGTCCTTTCAGCTTTTCTGCGCGTGTTGTTTTCTTGCATAGCGTACCACGACACAAGGTATGTGAGCATCGTGAGGCGCAGTTAAATTGCGATCTACTAATTTTCACTTTGGCAGGCGAGTTGGGCTTATCAAAACCTGAGCTACGGGCCCTTCTCGAGCGAAATGACGGGAATTTGTTTCGACGAACCTGGTGCGCGGCTAACACCCGATTGCTTTCAACCAAATGGCTCGCAAATTCTTACCTCTGCAAGTATTCTCTCAGTGCTGAAACCACGATCAAAAACACGACGGTTTCTCGACTAACGAAGCAGCGAGTCGCTTCTACAGAAATCGATGACTTTAATTATGACCAATAAGCGAAGACAAAGAAAAAATCAAACCACATAAAGCAAAATAGTTGACATTGGACTCTATCTAGAATTACACCAGTCGCGCTACAAAAAACAAGCACCCACACAGCACTTGCGAGAGTTATTTTCTGCAAACTGCATATGTCGGTTGTTGAGATTCTCTCTGAACGCCACGGGGAACGCGAAGCGATTCGCAGCCATAATAGACAAGCTGAATGAGCACGCGGTGGATAAAACTACTCACTGATGACGGCGACAGTGATGTTTGTCATTGTTTGAAATCAAAGCGAAAAAGACGATCACGTAGTACCTTTACAACAATATTGACCCTATATTAATTATTTGTTTCTCAGGCATAAAAAAAAATATGTAAAGAAAAGACTACCACGCCACGAAAAAAATTGAACAACGAACATTACAGACGTTAATTATGTCACCCACTAATAAAGTCCGGAAATAGGAGCGTAGCTAGTTACGATAATTTGAATAACGGGTGGGGCGAAGATCAGTCTTGCGGCGTAAATATAGCGCTAAACATTTTTGTTTTCGAGGAAAGGGTTTTGTAAAGTACGTCTACCGTCTAGGTTCTTTAAACAAATGTAGTATATCTTTAAAGGAAAAACTATCCGGATTATCTTAAGATACATTAACTTTGATTGGCACATTGTTTGTTGACAAAGTGATTTCGATTTCCGACCAAATAGGATTAGAGTAAGAACAAGCAAGACACAAAAACATGCATGTAAAACTATACTTACAGGTTGTTTCGTATCACGTTAATGTGCCACTTTATGGTTGTCAGCGCATTCAAACAACTCGTGCCGTACGGCAAAATCTAATGTCAGTTCCATCGGCAGAAATTAGGGAGTTTTAGAAAATAGGGCCCCAGCGTTAGGGGGCCTTTTTAGAGATCGGGGCTCACCACTGCGCATGCGTAAACCCAAATTATTTCTCGTGTTAGCAATCGCCCTTCACGCTGAATTACCGAGACTACAAAGAAAAAGAAAAACATGGCGGCGTCCTGCATTTATTTCTCCAGAACAAAACCATAATGGTCGCAGCACTATTAAGCATGTTCATCGGTAATAAATGGTGCAGCAGACTTCCGCCTCGCCGACCTCGCTTAAACCAGAAAGCAAAAGCAATGATTCTGCCTTGATTTCTAGATCGTCTTCCGATTCTGGCCGTTCTTAAGCCTGAATGAACTCGGTAAGTACTGACATGCCAGCGCCCCGTTAAAGAAGATGAAGTGAGTGCGTATATATTTAAATTGTAACAATTAGGACGACTTCAAACGTCCAAACATTTAAAAAATTGCTAAAATGGTGGATTGGGTTTTACCTTACCCTATGTTAGTGACGCAACCAACACCGAGTGTTTCTTAAAGGAGCGGTGCAACGATATTCAATTGGAATGTTTTTCACTTTACACCAGCTTACTGGCACTAGTGGGGCTCAAGGATACTCGCACGCAACGCCACTAGCCAAGAAACTCCTTTGTTGCGGTGTAATTTCAAGGCCAAAAGCGAGCATTTTCATTCAATCTCTCCTTTGAAAAATTTGATGACGTAACGTGGGGATCGCAGTACACCCATATGACGATATTCGAATGCGGTTCATAGATTGGACTCGAGCATTGCGTGGGCCCTCGATTTGGGCTCGTGATAATTACTGGCTCGAGAAGCATTCGGGTAGTGGTCCGTGTCCAATCGCTGCAACGACGACAATAGCCGAGCCATAACAATGTCTGGAACTCAGCGCGTGCCCTGTGCTTTGCCAACCGCTTGTCCTGGTTGCGAGTTGAGGGGGTGAACGCTGCTCGTTTTTCGTTAATTTTTTTTCTGGGACTTCTACTGCGTGGGGTGAATAACGAACGCGTGTTTTATACGTCATTAACGTCAGGGATCCGTTCTAAGGGCCGGTTGCACCAACGTCGCTTACCTTAAAGGGATGCTGAACCGAAATCTGGATTCCACAAAACACGCTTCAAAAGCGTGCAACGTGATGCTACAAACACCAAAACATCACGCATACAGCGATATCTCAAACGGATGACCGTATTTTTCAAGAAAAGGAGACGCATTTGACAGGTTTGTTGACGTCATGTTTCTCCGAGAAGGAGAGGGAACGGCCTCGCGTCTTCTCCGCCTCGCCGCCTTGAGGGAGCGAAGCGAAGAGAGGAGGAAACTAGGTATTGACGTCACGCGCCTCGTCGGCCTGGTTCACTCTCGACCTCTTTTTCTCAAAATACGGCCGTCCATTCGAGATATCGCCTTACGAGTAGTGTTGTAGGGATTGTAGCGTCCCGCCTACATCTCCTGCATTGTTTTTCTGAAATCCAAATTTCGGTTCACCATCCCTTTAACCAAAAGCGGCTCTTTAATAAGTCGGCTTAGCGCCCTAAACCGAGCTCGGGTAAGCACGGGTTTAAATTCCGGTTGCACCAACGTTAACCCGGCTTTACCAACGCACCCCTAGCTAAACGCTGGATTGGCCTAGGGAATGTAGGGACAGACAGAGCAAACTAGGGAACGCTCAGAGGGACGAATACGATTGGCGGAGAGGAATTTCGTGATGTAAACCAAAAAACCTGCTGTAGTAGCCGTCGTCGCCGTCTGCTTTTCGCTGTATTTTTTCGGTGAGTAACGAATTAAAGGTCTCCAAATTCAATCATTTTTTTCGCTTAACTTTCAAAAACAGGAGTCAACGCTTTAAATAAACACAAATGCTCTTTACATATGTGATTGTGTGTTTATTATCGGTTGATAACAGAATATTTTGACAGTGACAGTAGTTTTCGTGCTCACATTTTGAGATAAAGGAGCCATCGGGGGCCCCAAATCTCACCGAACGCGAGAAGGACGCTCTACTCGCTACATCGCTGAAGACAAAACATCATCGAGAATAAGTAGGCAGGTAAGATGACTACTAAAATCAAGTCATGCCTGAGACCGATGAAGTTCAAAACAGTGACGAACTCGCCACGGCAGCTGCGAAAATGCCCGGAAATCATCGAATAGAAGTCGTCGAGTTGTCGTCGCCACGAATAGAAGTTGTCGTCGCCACGAATGAAATATATAAAGCAAAATAGTCCTAAAAAGCGCGATCACCAGAAAAGTTACGGTTACGGAACGATACAGTTTTCTGAAGCCAAGATTCTACTCGCGAGACAAGAAAAATTCACTGAAGATTGTCTCGAAACTCAGAAAACAAAAGAAATTGACTTTTCGCTGTTTTATAACCTAAAAGCGCCTCAAGCTGATGCAAACGGCAGAAGGGTCGACAATCAGCTGATCGCCGAGATCATGTACTGCCACTATTCAACGCGCTCATCGGATTGAAGGATATGCGTTGCAAGTAGAAATAAACAAGCTGGTAAATAACAATACGTTACAGTTACGCGAAAATCATTAAGGTATACATACGAATAAGCTCGTTGACAGAATAACCAACGTGAAGACAGACGTGAGCCCAAGGACGTTTAAATAGGGCAGGACCCGGCATGACGTCATACCCAGCGACGCCGGAAGAACAACCCAATCCCAGACTGCCCCGCGCACCGACGCTCTCTCATCCAAACTAAATTCAACCATGCTCCCATCGTCTGCTCTTCGCTCGGTCGTTAGGCTTAGGCTACGTCTGCTCCGTGCCTGCGGTCTGCTTCGTCTGCTCGCTGTCGCGGCTGGCTTTCGATTCGATCGGCGCACCAAAAGATGTTTCGATGCGAACCCGAATACTCATCACGGCGGAGTGAAACCAACATCTTCTCGAAGCAGAATTTGTACGGCTTTCTCAACCCGCGATGCCCTTCTCAGCGTTCGTGCCTACGATGACTGACTCGCGATCGCTTTCCAAAGCCGCGCTACGACGACTCGTTCGAGACGACGCTCCAGGCGCGGTCGCGCGGTGTCGAGAGCGTCCGCTACACGCCGACTTCCTAGTCCTACTGGTCAGGCAAGTGTTGGGCTCGAAATCTCGCCTGTTCGACACCGATTCAGTCGGTCCGTCGTCTAGAGCGTCTCAACTCTAGTCACTTACTTTCTGCTGGGCAACCAGGCGTTCGTTTATAATAATCTCATCCAATTCCGACCATACAGTGGGTGCCGCCATTACTTTCGGTGCACACAATCGCGTTGCCACGGAAATGTCAACGCAACGGGGTTGTTTGCACCGAAATTAATGGCGGCGCCCACTCACTAGGCTTCCCATTGGTCAAGAAATGCTCGTCGCGGCTCGTGGACACGCCTACTTCCGTTACACTTCGCTCCATGCATTGGGGATAGGGACGCCACCTCCTGCCCATTATAACCTCCTTGCGTGAGCCCCACAGCTCCGTACGCATCTCGGTTAGGGCTAACACGCACTGAGAGTGGAGATCCAGATTGAAAACAGGGGTCGATAAACACTTCACGCGACAATATTTTGCATCCTTGTCACAATCGAAGGCCATTCCGTCGAGACTCTCACGCTGTCGTAGCCTAAAACACTTTGTACAACCAATTTCGTCCACCAGCCGCCATGTTTTAAATCCAGGATTAAGAAACAACCAAAAGCAAAGCGCCCAATGTTGAGCGCTTACGATAAGCGTAGTTTAGTGCTAGGTTTAGCGATAAGCGATTTTGGTGCAACCGAACGAAACCGAAACTTAGCTTAGGTTCCCGGCTAAGCTCCGCTTTGCGCTAAGCGGCGTTGGTGCAACCGGCCCTAAGCAGTGTTTGCGCAAAGTACAAAAATTGTTGCATCGCTCCTTTAAAGGAGCTGTGCAACATTTTTAATGTTGAAAGAATTTGCGTCTTCTACTTTTGACATTGTTTATTTTGTCACATAGGACAGAAAGCACATCTCCTCCTTTCGAAATGTTGCGATTCCGCCGCGTAATCGCGAGGCAAAAATTACAATATTTCCCTACCTGCAGTCGCGAGCGGTGGCCATGAGAACCACGCGGCATGACGTCAATGGGGGACTTGTAAAAAGATAGGAAGTTGCCCAAATACCTGATCGATAAAAGGTAATTTTTCTATAAATCTTGGCGTTCCAACATGAATACAAAAGCGTCAAAAACCCGGTATTATCAACGAAACTTTTATTATACGCAGTTTTAGTGGCGCCATTTATCCGAGGTTAACAAAACCGTCAGCTCTATCTCCTACCGCGAACAGTTTCCAGAAACCGAAGGGGGACGGGGGCGGAGCCGGACGGGGATGGCCGGACCCGGACGAGATTTTCCTCCTTCCGCCATGTTGATCGCGCTGCGCAAGGGCGTGGTCACGTGGTCGCGACCGGGTGAGTTCTCGCTGCTCACTGATGGCTGTTTGTAGGAGTTGAGAGGTGCCGAAAACATCCATCTTTGTCAATTTTTAAAATAAAATACTAGAACATGCAGGCAAAAGCGGTTTTTCGTTCTTTACTTCAGCAAGGTTTAGACACCAACTCCCAAATTATTTAAGCAAAGTACTAAAATTGTTACACAGCTCCTTTAAGTTCAAGTATATTACGGTTTTTAAGCATTTTTCAATCTAACCATTTCGCTTTTTAGCCGCAATGGCGCTGCAATCGAGAGACGCAATCATGCCACGCTTCGTATAGACCTTTTCCGCATAACCTCAAACCAGCCAGTAACTGACGTACCCTCGACCTGGTGCATTTTTGGATTGCCCGCTGACACAGGGTATGCAACCGCCTAGGGTATGGGCGAAAAGGCTTAAAAACGGACGTCGTGCATGAGTTAGTTCCGAGTGCTCCTTTTTACCGTGCTGCAATTTCCGAAAGTCTACGGTTGTCGGGCTACCACTGCGTGGTCTTTGGATGGATAAATAATTTTAAAAAGCATAAGAACAATAGCAGAAAGTATGCCATGAGCACAAGAAGCTGCAGCGTGAGTGTGGCTGCAATGTTATCGAGCTTCGTATTTTCCCCAAGAATCCTTGTTTATGAGTCAGTCGATTGCGAGCTTGAATAGCGAGAGACTCGTATCAGACTCAACGTCGCGTTTAAGCTCACGACCACTTCGTCTACGAGAAGAGGACCGATTTTAATTCCCGGTGCAGGTGGTCCAATTAGGTTATCACTGCAAGCCCCATGGTATGTGAAAGGTATGAAAAAGTCTACATGCCACCACTCAAGATAGAGCTATCAAATGCCGAGAGCTTACCTGCATAGACTACATTAAACTGCTCATATATACTTCGCTGTGGAAACTCAATCAAAACACTCCACCGTCTTCGTCGTCGTTCTCTCGAGGAGGCAAGGTGATGGCCTGAAAGTAGCCAGCTGGATCCAACCAGACAAGCTCCAACCAAGTCATTGCAGCCCACCATAGCCAAGTCTAGCCAAGTTCCCCCCATACCCACACCGTTGCCTGCCTAGATAGCTGTGCTGCCAGAACTAGCCGGTATTTCTTTTTCTAAGCCGCTAGACGGCGCCTTCGGCGCCGCGATTCTCAAGATGGCGGCGCCGTTAAAGAAAAGGTCTATAGAAACCCTATTCTATAAGCCGACAGCACGAGTGACGCCGCGTTCGTACCGCCTATTTCTTAGGGGTCCTTTATCCTAAAACTCCCTATTTTCTGACAGGTCAATCAGGGCGCGCTTCTCATGGCGCAGCGAGGTGCACGCGCGAACCTTGAAGTGAATATCGCGAGCTGAATCGCAGCTCACTTATTATCCGTCGATAGAAGTGACATGAAATTTTACCGTGCCCCATGGGTATTACAGTTTCAACGCACTGCATATGTTCTGGTACGAAGGTAATCCATTGAATGCTTGCATACCATTCATTACGTGCCATTTTCCGTCAAGACGGAAAATGGCACGCCGAAATTTTTCAATAAAACATCCTACAAGCCGTTCGTGATGTCTTCATACAGAGATAGACGCTCTGTTCAACGTTTTAACGCTCGCAGAACGAGGTTTTAAAACTGCCGTCAAAATGTCCTTAAAAAAACTCCACTACATTCCGCTTTTTCCAATCCAAAACTGATCACCACTTATTATGCTGTATTCTAACGAAGGTTATAAATTTATTTCCGAGGACTACTCCCCACACAAATAAACGATCCGAGTAATCTAGGTGTCAGCTCGGAATTCAGGCAAACATACACTCGATTTTTCTTCCGTTGTTTTCACGCGGTGCCAATACTCTGTTTCACCTTGTGTTGTACCGCAGGAAAGGCTACAAGCGCGAGCCCATGGCTCTATGGCAGATCTCGGCGGCACAAGCTCTCGTGCACCAAGGGCAGCTGCCAACGCTATGAGCTCGCGCTTCTAGCCTTCGCTGCGGTACAACGGAAGGTGAAACGGAGTATAGTGGGTGTCGAGCCGATCACCACATGGAACACTTCTGTTCTGGATTCATGTGGGAGGTGGCGGAGCAATTGAAGGCCTTGGCAAAGTTCGCTTCATGCATCAGGGGTATGATGCACTTGGTGCGTACCAGCCCTTGACCGTACACGTTGTCGCCGAGCTCGCACATCTTGGCGCAGTGGGCCACGAAGAAAGTCTGGTCGGGGCTGAAGCGCCGACCGGGCAGCACCACTTTCCGTCTGGCCTCGGGTAGCTCTTGGAAGGCCTTGTACGCGACGCTCAGGGACGCGACGTGGGCGAAGATATCCTCGGATGATTTAGCGTGTAGCATCACTTGCTGGTACGTCGCCTGAAATACGTAATGCAGTTCGTGAACTACGCTGCCCTGCTGATGGCGTTCGTCGGCACACGGAAAATGCAGCCAATAAATTATCATTCCGAAATTTAATTTGGCCGCTGTCTTGCCATATCAACAAAATTCAGTGGTCCTTCAGGGCGCATCACGGCCGTTTTTTTTCGTTTTCAGGTTTACCTCTGGGGACACTACTCAATATTAAAGAAAGGAGGTAGGTCAGGAAAACAGTACATTTTACAAAGCAACCATTAACAAGTCCGGCACTGAGGCTGACCCCCAAAATTCAATTCTAACTCATTGAATTTCGCTCTTTCCTTTTCTGATCTAACTAAAAGAGCCCGCAATTAACCCTTTCTATGGATAGCTTTGTACGTATGAAACCGTCCACGGACCTTTCATGTTCGTCTTGGTCTGACCGTATGCTGTCATACGTGGAATCATTGTGTCACGTGGTGTTATCGTGTTAGGCGATGTAATTAGTCACGTGACGTCACAGAGTCACGTCACGTTGTCAGGTGACGTCGCAGTACCACGTGGCGTCACAGTGTCACGTAACATCATGACTTGGTGCCACAGTATCACATGAGGTGGCGTCACAATTTCTCCGCTAAATTTAGTGGGAAAGTATCTTCGCTAAAATCTGATAATGAGTGCTGCTCGTTGAAAAATAAAACATACCGCACCTTAATTAGTAATAAATAAAGATATACACCAAGGAAGTTTTTATTTATAGAGGAACCCTACGTTTCGAGACCTGCTCGGTCTCTTCCTACGGTTGCTCCCAACCAAAAACACTTCTCTCGAATGTTCACTTTCGAGTTTTCACGCACCTTAATTGTACTTGTCGTAATGTCAGTCGGGCAATTTTTTTATTGTATACTTCACAAACATCTGATATGAAGCATTTTGATTCAAATACTAGAAAGAATATTTAAATAACATTCCTCTACTACCGAATAGCACGTCCCGCATATGCTCACACAGGTTGTTCAAGCAACGATGGATAATTCTTTAGAAACAAAGGGCCCTTCAGAAAAGAAATGAATGCTTCGAGATAACATTATCCATCGCGCATCCTTCAGGTCGATAATGTAAAGCTGTTACAACGTTAGTTAAATTGAACTATTTAGCTTTTAAAATAATAGCCGTAAAATATGGCATTCAGAAAGATAGGTTCTGCTCCGTTCTACACGCTAGAAAATATAAACCGAGATGACTAAAACTTCACTTCGTTTCACCACCTACCACTGGACCCCTGGGCACCGAAGCCAATCTAATGCCATAAGAGTGCCGCGTTATTTACGGTTGCACGTTTCGCATAGTCACGTGATTCATTCATAGCGCTCGATTTGCTGGAATAGCTCGTAGCAACCGCTGCGGTCTATTCCGCAGCGGGCGCGGAATAGACCGCAGCGGAACAGACGCATTAGAGCGACGGAGGTCTCATCCGGAAAGGACGTCAACCTCCGGCAGCGGGCGCGGGTGGCAAGTCACCGGGAGCCGATCTGAATTTAGTTTTACGACCTCTTGCAACTGCTATCGCACGATTGAACGACTAAAAATAAACCACAATAAGAAAACGAACAATAAAGCTTATGTATAAAAAATATTTCTCGTGCAGTTTAATTAAGTAGAGTCCTAATTATAACTTTCCACTCGTACCCCTACGTCCGCCAGCCTCGACCACGTAACCCCGTTAGCCTTATTGCGTTTTTTCAAGCGCTTTAAAAAAATATATTATTTTAGCGGTTGGTAAAAAGGCCAGTGTAATTGCTTTAGTTTTGGGCGTCGAGGAAAAACTTCAGCGGAGGAGGGACCTTTCTCTACAACATGCCTCTCTTTGCCCCCATGGAAAGCGTGCTTCTCCACAAGGATCACGGAGTTTAGCGGAAACGCTGCAGAATGGGGGAGCACGGAAGTGCTTGATTTCTGAATTGTGCCACACTGCAATAAACATAAAAAATTGCCCGGAAATCTATTATTCTTAGAAAAGTTTTTTTTTTTTTTTGTCAGATTTGGCGTAGTAATTATCGAGTGAAGCCACTCAAGGAGTGTTACAGCGGCAGCGCAGTGCAGCATCACGGATCCGCGCTTTCCTGGTGTATGAGGGAAACTCTGAAGTTTAGTAAGCTCCCCAATCTAAACACATTTTTGGATTACGTATGATTTACTCTTCCCCACACGCTATAAAGGCTGTTATTTTTTTAAGCTTTACATATTTGTTTAAAAAAAAAAGCCTTGATAATTACACTTTCGCGGTTTGTGCAGGTGGGTTATACAGCCAGGTGGAAATAGAATACGGGATAATCGTAACGATCCGTCGAATAATTAGGTATATTTAGTTAATTAACCGTTATTAGTGAGAACCCAATTAGAAACTTGCTATGCATAATCGAAAACCACTAAATCAACTTTTTCCCAAATATATAGGACAGGGGCAGCTTTTTACGGCGTTCTGGAAAAACTCTTCATTTGAACGCGTTTCTAGGTTTCGGTTTCTCATCGGAGCGCATCTTTGCTCCCGACGTCGTGCTGTCTGGTGGTCGTGGTGCGAAGCGTCCCCCTCGCCTCCCTCGTAGGATGGAGGGAGCTGGGGCGCACCTGTGTTGCGCGTCTCAGCCACTGGTGAGCAGGGCCTCGGGAGCAAAGATGCGCTCCGATAAGAAACCGAAATCTAGAACGCGTCCAAGTGGAGCGTTTTTACGGACCTCCGTAAAATGCTGCCCCCGCATTATATCCTTGTGAAAAAAGTTCATTTAGTGGTTTTCCATCACGCTCAGCAAGTTACTAATTGGAAACATATGTCTATTTTCACTAATTAAAAAGTTAATTAACAAACTTGACTTAATTCGCCTACTCACCGTTATGATTAGCCCCTTATGCACTGTCCCTCTGGACGTATAACTCACCTGCACAAAACGCATAAGTGTAGCTTTCACAGCCTTTTCTAAACAAATTTGTAAGGCTTAAAAGAAAACACCCTGTATACAGGGTGTATTTTTTGGGGGCTTTAAAAATTACTTTCGTAAAGTCGTGAAAGATACACTAATGCGGTCAGTGCACGTGAGGTGTACGACCTGAGGAACTATAGTGGGCTATAACGTTCACGTGAGTTTTACGACCTGAGTGATAGTAGTTGTACACTTTTCCCACAAGTGAGCGACATTTTAAAAAGACGACGACAATACCTCGTGCGGCTGGAGCACTGTGTGTGCACGCGCACGTGTGGAAATCGAATGCCTGTGTAGCGACCATGAACAGAACCTCAGCCTGTGTGGCCACCCCAACCGCACTATGTATTAAACGTTACTCATATCTTCTTTTCTACCAATGTGTGTAGCCTCTTTCAACCTTCTGATATCAACCAAGACCAAAACGATAACATCTCAGAAGTGGGATATGGATCGATGACTGCCCGGAAAGACCACGAGCATCACGTTGTATGACTAAGTCGAAGATGGACAAGAACAAGCTTCCACACACGACCAGTTTAGCCGAAGCCGCCGATCAAGGCGAAGGAGTCTCCGTGCGTGAACTGCTTAACGTGATCGTGTGTTCAGATCGTCTGCTGAAGGACTTATTGGAACGCCTGATTTCGACGACAGCAACGGCGTCATCAACGGCGGTGGAATCACAAGGCTTGACGACATTCCAAGTAATGCCCGACCTGAGTAAGAACATTTCTAAATTTGACGGCAGTAAGGACGCGGCATCCGCTCGTAAATGGGTTGAGAACCTGCGGCGAACGGCGACGCTCCATAAATGGCCGTCATCATTTTTGCTCGAGAACGTCAAGTCCCACATCACGGGAGCCGCCAAGGATTGGATACGCCCACGCAGCGCTGGCATCACCTCGTGGGAAGAGTTCGGGGTCCGTTTTCGCCGAACCTTTGTCAGCCAGAAGCGTGCAGTGGAACGCTGCAGAAGGATGCAGGATCGCGTCCAACAGAGCGAAAGTACAACGGCCTGCTTACTCTATAAGGTTCGTTTGTGCAAAAAGTCGGGACTTGACTTCTGCGATACACGGGAGTAAGTTATCACGGGCCTGCGTTCATGACAATCAAGTACGATGCTATTGGGACAAACCCATGACGACGATGACGACCTTCTGCAGGATATCCAAGAATTTGAGAGGATCGAACGTGAAAGGCAAGAACATTTTGGTAGTCCACGTGACAGGAAGAGTATGACCGATGCGGCCAGTGCCGAAGACCCAGGTGCGAAATACGCAAGGAAAACTGGCGATGCAAGGAACCCCACTGACAAACGGCCGCCACTTTCGAATGAAAGAGGAGAACGGAAGTGTTACAACTGCAACCAGTGCGGCCTTATGGCACGGGACTACCCCCAGCCTTAGCGACCCTTTAGGTGCCTGCACTGCAACGGAACTAGCAATGGCCAAAGTCATTGCAGTGTGGTGGCACAACCAGAGCGTAACGAAGCAAACACAATGAGTGAACCATCAAATGAAACAATGAGAGTTGGTGTTTTGCTGAAGCAAATCATACAAAGTGATAAGTTCTCCCTCATTCGACTCATTGACAGGGTCAGCTCCGGCTGTTGACTTCGTACGTCAGCGGCAGCTCGATGTGGCACAGAACTTGTTCAGAAGTCAACACCCTGTACGGTTTTGGAAACAGCAGCGTGCCTGTGTCTAGGAGCATTGGAGGATGCAAGGTTGACATAAAGATCGATGGTGTCCTAGCGAAGGACGTTCCAATTCTTGTCGTCCAGGATGAAGTCCATGCAGTCGACCTATTGGTCGGACGAACGTTTACTGAATTGCTCTACTTGACATACACAAGAGTTGGAGGCTGTCTTCAATTCTGGTGCCTGTGCGACTGCCCGTTTGCGCACTTAGAGCTGTTTGAGCATCACCAAAAACTATAATTGAAAGCGAGAGGAGGCCTATCTCCAGAAAGACTCGGTCAACTAACTCAGACGACGTACGAAATGGTCACAGGCCGTCATTTACAGACACTGCGGCATGGACGTTCTAATTGACATGACTCTCGGTGAGTTCACGATACCCATGTATCCTGCAAGTAATGGTGAGATTATCATCAGGAAGGGACAACCACTTGGGCGAGCCAAGCAAGTTGAGATCTTGCAGGTTGACATCAAGGGCACTTCTAAAGTCCACACCGGTCGCGACGAAAACAAGGCGAGCGAAATCGAGTGACGACCCATCCACGAGACAGGAGTTAACATTGAACCTGCAGTAAGAAAAGTGCAACAGTCTGAACTAGCAGAACTGTTGAACGCATTCAGAGAGAAATGGACATTGTTGAGCCAACAATAAAGACACCATTTGAACTGCTTCATGGATACAAGCCAAGCTTCTACGGAATATCGCTACAGGAGCTAGCATTGGATGATGAAGTCACATGGAAGGATCCTAGCGAGCTGCGAGTACGAGGGGCCTTCATAAAGTTCGTGTTATTGTCACGAAGGAATAGAGATTCAGCAATCGAACTCGAGTAGGAGTTGAGACTTTCTCTACATGTTCGCCACCAAAAGTTACCCGCTTTTTTCAGCGATGCACCATATGCCGGAGGCCATTGTTATAGAACTCCTCGTTTTGGGTGTTCAGGAATCGCTCCACTTCAGCAATCACTTGGTCGCCGTCCTTGAAAGGCTTTTCTCTTATTTGGCCACACTGGAAGCGTCTGCGCCATTTAACCAAAGTGTCATAAACTGGGGCGTTGTCCCCGAACACCGCCACCAACTCGGAATGAATATCCTTGGCATTGCTTCCTTTCAGATGGAGAAAACGGATCACTGTCTTGGCACCGACGGGCGGTGCCATTTTTGTTTCGGCTCCCTAGCGGCTTTCCGAGCTACTATATAGCATGCAATGTTTATACTAGGCGGAAACTAGAGGGACGTGCACTCATGCTAATGCCTCTTTTGTTTCGTTTCTTTTTTTTATTTTGTGTGCCGATAATACGAACTGTATGAACGCCCCTCGGACGTGTAAGGCAAAAGTTGCTGGAGGAACAGGAAAGAAGCAAGTAGGCGTATGATCGTCGGCACTACCCAGCAAAGCTGTACGACGTGGAAGAAGTTGTATTTATCAGGAGAGCAACACAACCCGAGTACCGAGGACCCAGGGTTGTCACCAAGGTGTTGCCCTTAGATCGAGTGGCAGAGCTCGTCCGAAGTTCTGGGAGCCGGTTCGCAACGACGGCACATGTCTCCCAGTTAAAAGTGTGGTCAACGACGTCCGCAGTGTCCTACCTTGACGATGATGTCACCTTCGAAGATTCAGGAGACAAGCAAGAGGAGCTCCCAGCCGCTAGAAGGCCTACAACAAAACGCACGCTGCCTGCTAGACTGCGAGACGTTTTAATGCAAAGTCCTATACTAATTTTCTTTGCGTGTGTGCTCGTTTATTACCTTAATATGTGCGTGTGTCTTCAAACTTAACGAGGACGCTAAGGCTCCAGGACGGCCAAGTGTAGACTTTTCCCACAAGTAACCGACCCCTAAAAAGACGACGACGATACCTCGTGCGGCAGGAGTACCGTGTGTGCACGCGCACGTGTGGAACTTGAATGCCTGTGTGGCGACCGTGAACGGAAGCTCAGCCTGTGTGGCCACCCCAACCGCACTAAGTATTAAGCGTTATTTTTATCTTCTTTCCTACCAATGTGAGTAGACTTTTTCAACCTTCCGATAAGACCAAAAATATAATATAGTGGGCTAACCTTCACAATATATAAAATAATTAACTAAAATAAGTAAATTATCTTTTTAATTATGTGAAAATAAACATTGTTTTAATTAGAAACTTGCTGAGAGTCATCGAAAACCACTAGATAAAAAACTTTTTCGACAGATTTTGAACGCGTGGAAAGTGCAATAGTGCGCTAACATTACCAGTTGTGCCACAACACACAAAACGAGCTATACAAAAAAAAAAAAAAAAGAGAAGAAAACGCGGGTGATGAGAGTCGGAAAAACAGAGCGGGTAGGTTGTTGCACGGCTAACTTTTCCCCTGCTGCACGAGTGGTAAATTTAGCGCTCCACCGCGCTTGCCACGTGCTCCAAATCTTTCTGAAATTGACTGATTTAGTGGTTTTTGATGCCGGTCAGTAAGTTTCTAATTAAAAACGTACGCTTATTTTCACCAATCAAAAAGTTGCTTAATATATTTTAGTTAACTGACCGACGTGTCGCGACGATTAACCTCCTGTGTTATGACTTCCTGGCCTCATCACTTGCACAAACCGCGTTAGCGTAGCTTTCAAGAATGTTTTTATGAAGCAAATATTAATAATAATAATACTCTTCACTTCCACGAGTACGAGCTATCTCTTGGGTGGCGTGCTAGGTATAAAGCTAAAAAAGACATACAAACTGTAGTATTCCCTAAAGCAAAATAGCCATTGAGAAAAGGGCGAATGAAGGTCACGGTCAGAACTAACGTTCTAATTTCCCTCCTCCTGCCAGTGGGGCGACGCGACATGCTGTACAACATAAAAATCAAGCAAGCAATCTAAAAAAAAGAGGCAAAAGAAGCAAACTGTATTTTACGCATTTTGTTTCTTTTTGCTGGCAGGAGCTCCACCAGCATTCATTTCGCCCCGCATCCCTATCGGGAACGAGCTGTACTGCCCTATTACATTTGCCAGTAGTGCCCCTGAACATCAGAGAACGAAGTTGAAAATTTAATTTCTCTACAAAAACAATGCATCGTGGCTCGTAGCCTGAGTTTCTAGTTCAAATGTGTATATTAATATTCCGCACTAATTTTGAGGCGAATCAGCAACTATCAAGAGTATAGATAGGCGAGTTTCAAAACATATATTTCTTGTCACCGCGGTCTATAGACAACGCGAGCTCGTTTACTCACTTTGAAATATGAATGGAAGCGCGCGTACCCGCAGGTGTGTTACGTCCGCGAATCAGTTCTTGCCTATTCCTAAAATATAGGTGGTTGTCCAGGGGCGGTTTGCTCATCTTGCGGCCGCGGCCGCGGCTGCGGCCAAGAGGGATTTTGTGTCACGTGACCAGCTCCATGGGGACAAAGAAGTACCTAGCGTCCCTGCCTAATGGCAAAGAAATCCGTGTCGCTTCGGGTACAAAAGTCTAATTTCGCTCGTAGAAACGGACCACAGATGCTTTCAACTGGAGTCCAATTAGCCGCCCCTTTATACTTTAGGAGCGGACACTGAAGTTACGGCCAGGAAAGGTAAATATGGGCCGAAACAAAGGAAAAATCAAGCGAGATAAAAGCGGTGGCAGTATATTTAGACACCTAAGCCAGGCCTTTAGTCGAGAGGTGGGAGCGACGAAATTTTTCGTCGCGGCGCGAAACTTCCGGGTTCAAGCCGCGCCAGAAACTTCTTTTTGCGCGTGTGTCTTATTTTGTAACTGTGATCCTTTTTACCAATCGCCCAAATCATCCACTTGCACTACTGCGCCAGTTTTTACTGTTTGTCCCACCCGTTGAATCGACACACGGAAGAAAAAAAAAAGATCAAGCCAAGTTAACGCGCCAATCGTTTTATTATGTTCATTAAAAGGAAACCAAGGTCAAGCCGAGTTAACGCGCTAATACAACCGTTTTATATTATGCATTAAAAGGAAACCAAGATTACAGCATCGGTATGACTTTCACACAAACGGGGCCGAAGCAAGCATCCTTCCCCCAGCAACTACACGTTTATGTGTTTTTAAATATACAACGCTCCTGCTACTACTCTTTTCAATAACAGGAGGTGCCTATTTAGTACTAATACACACTGCAGATGTGTGAATTAAAAAAAAAAGCTTACACAAAATAAGCACGAAAAAAAACAAGTTCCTGGAGCGGCTCGAGCCCGGAACTTTCACGCCGCGACGACAAGTCCGGGCGATCCCACCTCTCGACTATACTGCCTCGCTTGATTCTTCCTTTGTTTTGGCTCATACTTACCTCTCTGGCCGTAACTTCACCTGCCGCTCCTAAAGTATAAGGGGGCGGTTAATTGGACTCCAGTTGAAAGCCTCTGCGGTCAGTTTCTACGAGCGAAATTATACGTTTGTACTCGATGCGACACGGATTTATCTGCCATTAGAGGGGGACGCTAGGTACTTCTTTGTCCCCATATAGTTGGTCACGTGACATAAAAATCCCTCTTGGCCGCAGCCGCGACCGCAAAAGTGAACCGCCCCAGGAGACGGAGAACTCCACTCTTAACTTCGTCCGTGCTTCGGAATAAATTGGATGCACTCGAGAGCTAAGGTGAGTGCAAGTTCGTCTGCTCCTTTTGAAGGGGTTGTGGTGATGTCAGAACGAGGTGCTCTGATTGGTTGGGAATAAAGGTATTGGGTAGACCTCGAGGAAGCTTGCTTCGAGGTCTACCCACTCTTCTTCAATCAGAATCAATCAGAGCTCGGCGTCTTTTTGACGTCATCGTAACTCCCGCCCAAGAAGCAGACGACTTGCTCTCCGCATACACCTTTTCATTTTATAAAATCCAACCGCAGCCAACACTACGCTGGCTGATCTAGCAAACCCACAGAGACAAGGAGCGCCCTGATGGTTCTCTTTAGGCACTGCTCGATCGGCATCACCAGACCGTAGAACTTTTCTTCTGCGGTCGGGCTTAAAGTGAAAAGGAGTCTGCTGAGTATTCCCCGACATGTTAAGAAACGCGAGGCTTATTTGTACTCCGGCTCTTTGCTTTCTGATTGCTTCTTCGGCGTTGGTATTGGCTAATTCTGTCGTCTCATTGGCTGAAAAGGGATATTTGCTCGGAACTCGTCACCAACTTTTTTTTCAAAGTTTCAGTGAATATATAAATATATAGTCACATAATTCTTGCACGAAACTTAAAATTTTCTTCGCGATAATACCTAGATCTTATGAGATTTGAGCTTATAAAATTAATTTTCGGGCACTAAAAAAATAAATGCATCGCAGATTGCTTTGGAAGAAACCAATCCTCCACCCAGTTTCATTACGCCACCGCTGCCGCAAATCATCTTTCTAAATTTTGCTTTTGCTGTAAGATTTTGATTAAATATCTTTAACCAGTCATTAAAATGAACCATGGCAGTTGTTAGACTTAAAAAAAACAACTAAATTCTGCTTCGTACTTTTAGTGGCCAGTTCAGATTGTCCATATATAACCATGTAAAAACTGAGAATAAAAAAAAAAAAAAAAAAAAAACTAAAGGAACATCTTTTGGTGGATTCTTGGGGAATGCGCTAGCATGGCCCTGGGGAAACGCTGCATACGTTCCCATTTGGGAAAGGATAACGCTGACCCCTTCACTGTTCTGTCTTGGTTTTTTTGCTTCCTTTATTTTTTGCTGCCTTTTTAGGCTTTGTTATGGTGTCAGTGCTAGCGTTTCCTAAGAAGAGCCGTGTGTGGGGTTTACCAAGTGTCGTGCTAACGCATTTTCTAAGGCTCTACCAATGAATCTTTCGGTAAATTGTTTTACCCCTTTTCTGTACTCTGCCTGCCAGAGTACGTCGACGTTCTTGGATACTGTCATTCGTATCTCCCGGGGAAAGAACCCCATTCATACCACTCGTTGAAGGAACCACGTTCATATCACTCGTGAGTGAACCACATCCATCGTTTAAACTACAAACACACATGAAATACCCACGCTTTCCGGCACGCCATTGCCACCTCCTCGCGGCTGCTATTGCAAATGCGGCCCATACATCATGTGACGCTAAGCAATAGTATAGGCGCACTACATGACACATTTATGCATCATCAGGCGGAAACAGAGAAGCCGCTTTAGAGGACACCGCTAAGTACAATAGTCTAGAAGCACTCCAGACACCGTACTTTTAACTAGAGCCACTAAGTGGGTTACGCTTAAAGTGTCGGCGGTACTTTCCCTGATCTGACAGTGGCCGTTACCATCTTGGTGCTTAAAGCCGAGCAGACGCGTCTGTCGATCGTCAGAATTCAAAAATACGAATTCCTCAGGTTTAGACATTGCGGTACAGGAAGCTCAGGTGATATCGTTTTGCCCTGCCGTGAACTGTTCTAACATTTCTTGAGGACAGAAAAACGTTGCCTGCGATTTCTAACAAAGCTTAAGATAACTGGCAACAATGATTATAAGCAACAAGAAGGCTGGACTGTCGTTACTCTGAAGAGCAACGAAACTTCCCCAGCCACAACTTTACCACTTGTTGATTTTAACGCAAGGAGTTTATTGAATAAATCTGATGCCTTCGAAAGTGTGCTCCTTGATCACGAGCCTCACATTGTTACCGTCACAAAATCTTGGCTTTCCCACTCTGTTTTCGATCATAAAAGAGTACCGCCGAACTGCGTTATCATACGGAAAGATCGAATGTTTCCTGGTGGTGGTGTAGCCATTATCATAAAAAAAAGGAATTCCGTTCACGCGTTTGTCGGATGTGCCTGATGTAGAAGCCATAATTTGCGCAAGATAAATTCTGAGAGTCACGCAATATTCGTTCGTGCCGTGTATAGGAATTATAACAATGACATAGATAACCTGCTAGCCTTGCAGGATTACATGCAAAATCACCTGAAAGATCGTAGGCTTGTTATGATGGCTGATTTTAATCTTCCGGATATCAAGTGGATCACCTTACAATGTTACTGAGTATCTTTGCACATACCTTTTGACATTGTATTTAGTTTAAACCTTGCCCATATTATTCCCCTTGCGACACGAATTCCTGATTCGATACGGAAAATTATTGATTTGGTGCCCATCTTCCGGAGAGTAATGTCAAAGGTGATGTTCTTGATGGCTGATGGGATACCCGATCATAAACCGACTGTTTGTTCCATCCCTGTTCATGACACACTCCGCCATCTTTTGTTAAAATCAACTCTACTGAAATTTAAAGCGCCGTTCACACACTTGCAACCGAGTACGACCGTAAAGGCTTGTTCCCACATCTGACACCGATTACGACCGAGAAAGACAATACCGGTTTTTAAGCCTCTTGCGACGTCTTAGGACCGAGTGCATGCGCTGCTGTGGAGCTGGTTCGAAGACGTCGTAAGAGGTTTAAAACCGGTCTTGTCTTTTTCGGTCCTCCTCGGATGCAAGTCAAGTGTGGGAACGCCGTTTAACAATGCTGAAGGTGCAAGTATAATATCCTAGACTTCTTACACTTTTTGGTCCTTTAACGATTATGCCTTGAGTGATAATATCAGTGTAGATAACCCGTGGAACCACAAAATATTGTGCAGTACTCTATTGCTGAATATATACCCGCAAGACAAAAGTCAACGAAAAAGCATAATCCATGGATCAACCGTGAAATCATTCAGACAAAACAGAACATTAAACAAAAAAAAAAAACAGAAAACAGGAAACAGACAACAGAAATAGACCATTTTATCACTAGCAGCGCCACAGTAACCCAATTCCTAGCAGATGTAGTTACATAGTCACAGAGGGATGAGGGATGTATGATTACCTATTTTTTTTATTGTATAACCAGGGTTGGCCTGCTGTGCTTTTATTGTTTTGTTTTGGATATAAATTTCGATTTGTTTCTTTTTAGGCACTGTTCAATAGCATGTATGTTTATGCTTTGACTTCGAAGTGCCAATTATTATGCATGCAATTTTCTTGTATTTTGTGTCATTTCCTGCTAAAGTCCCTATTGGGACTGGCAGTATTTCGAAATAAATGAATACAAGGTAGCTTACATAGTTGCTCTAGTTCTTTTAGGTAAAGGAATTAAGGCTCGGACAAGAAATAGAAACTTCATGCATTAGTTTAGACGTCGATCGATATCCAAGATACATACAAATCTTACCCAGCTTAGCGACTTTCGCAGGCAGTCCATTCTCGCTCTGTACTTCTCCCAGGTGGCGTTCGTCCACCAGACCCGTTCCAGTCCCTTTTCGTCGATCTCGCTGCCTGTGGCTCCGTAGCCACCAATCAACGCTCTCACCACCAGCTGTAATTTTTAGATGAGTGAGGTAGTGAATGAGAGTGCTGTCAAGATGTGACCGGTGAAGGACCTTACACTAACTCTACTTTGAAGGAAACGTGTACACGCTAAAAAACTAAAAAAAAAATGGCATGATTTTTTTGTTTGATAGTGCATTTGTGGTTACAATAGTATTTTGTTTTTGCCAACAATATAGCTTTTCCCTTTCACAAATTTGTTCAAGAAATGGTCAAAACTCCGTTGTCGTTTGCCCCCCAAAAAAAGGATATTGTTTGATCGGATACTCTAAACGGCAGTCAGAAAAACGTTTTTCATTCATGAACCATGCATTCTGCTACATCAGAAACCCTTAGCAATCGTGTTTAAGATAGAAGTTAAACGCAAGCACAACCTTAAGTCAGTTGTGCATGTTCTTGAATGATCTTAGACTCGTATTTTGTTCATAGCTTAGTCATGGAAATTGGGACCTGGTTGCTTGAAACGCAAGAGGTAGATCAATGAGTGTCTCGATCGTTCTCGATAGTTCGCTTGTACGTTCCGGAAGAGCCCACATTAGCGTAGCTTCTGAGAGACAGGCAGCACTGGTTACAGCCGCATTGATGCAATTCAGTAGGTTACTCCAAACGTTTTTATTCGTTTTGAAGTTTGGCCGACCATAGTGTTAAAACCAGTGTAGTGCACGTTGATGAAAATAAGTAACAAAATAGCGTTGCCCGTTTGTTAGTTAAATATCAACGAGTTACTTATTGAAATTACTTACCCTACGCCAAGTGTAACAAAATACCGTCAATGTTACTTCCAGAAACTAACGAATGTTCCTTTTGCGTTCCGTTAGTTTTAGCAATATTTGGCAGCAATATGCCGCAGATGCAAACTTCGACAACAAATGAACTTTTAGAGTGATTTAAGAGTGAATTTTATTGTTTATTTATTAATTTGAAATGTACACAACATACGTTTGGCTCTAATCGAAGAAACTTTGCTCCGGAAAAGAACATATAGTAGCGGTTTGCTCTTGGGCTAGTTGGTGCGTCATAGTTCCGAGAGTAAAAGCGCTAAAAAAACAACGGGAAAGTGAAAGAGACGAACACACACACCGCTACTTGCAACTGAAGTTTAATGAAGGAAAAAAACATACATATATACACCTTAAATCAGGACATGTGATGACAGAAATTGAACATTATCAAATTAATGCTAATATATCTGCTTTCTACTTTACGAAAGATGTTAAAAACGCCACCTCCGAGCAAAACAGGGCTATCGACGGAGCGCTAACTCATGTGTCTTCAACGACCTACGTTATGGAGTACGCTTCGAATATCTTCCTTGCCATTTTGTTTCGGTTTCGGGCTAAGATAATGGTGTCGTCAAACTTCGGGACACACCCGCATCTGTTATAGTGCACATTCATATTTGCGAGGGTGACGATTTTACTGACAGTGCATGTTCCCTAACCTATCATTATACAACGACCCGATTAGCCATGTATACTCTAATCACACGATAAATGAATCTTGCATTGGACCAGGTATGTGAAGTGCAGCGAAGGCGTGGTATACAAGATTCATTTATCATATGGTAGAGTATTCGCGTCTCCAGCTCGGCTTGCCCTCCCGCGGCGGAAACGGGAAGCGCTCTAGTGAGGGTCCCCCGGTTCTCCTGCATCAGCGGGCACGGCGGAACTGCTCGCGATCGTGGCTCGCGAATTGTTATTTCCGAATGCAAACAACACTCTTCACTGTACCAATGTAGTGCTGCAGCCTGTATGGGATTGTACCTTAGTAGAAAGTTCTTCTATTGCGTATAAAAGCAAATGCAAGCGCTGTGTGGTTGCTTTAGAGTGAGCCCCCCCTGCGCATGACATGTCGTCGTCATGCTCCAAACCAAGAGCGTATTTTTGGTCTCCGTGCACCCGCAGTGTGCAACATGCAACGCTAACGCAAACACAGAGTGCTTGCGTTCGGTCGCATACGTATACTAAAACTCAATACTGTTGACGTCTTTCCAACGCCAACGAAACATGCAGCAGTGAGCAGATGTGCAAGTGGGTATAGCCGTTCCTGCGAACTGGAAAGGCTGAAATTGATAAAACGACGGCGCGCAAAAATTAAAGGGATAAATGTTCTAAAAAATTATAATAATAACAAATCTTTGTTTAACTTTTTAATATTTATTTTAGAGCGTTTTGCCTGGAAGGATTGACGGCGACTTTGGAAATTTTGCTGATTGTTATTTTTTTTTTAATTGATAGCACCAGATTCTTTGCCCAGAATAATGTAATTGACATAGATTTCTCAGATTGGCTGGAATGATTACATTGATTTTAGACGATTTTGTTTTTATATGTGATAAAACATCTATATAAAATTTATATAAAAGCGCATCACTTAAATCATTTAAAGGGACATGAAATTGAATTTTTACTTTTGCCAGATAACTTTTACATTAAACCTTTAACGTTCGCTGAATGCCGAACAGGCATCCATTTTCGTCTCGGTTTATTAACTTCTACACAAAAAAGTAATGAAATATCGACTTTTCTTCCTCTCAACTGACCGAAAAACAAGTTGCAGCGTGATTTTGACGGTCGTGACGTGACTTTCTCTGGCACAGGAACCGGAAGTTCTCTCGGCAGTAGGAGAATGGGACCGTTAGCGGCGGCGAGTCGGGGGTACGCCGGTAGGTTTTACTGCGCTGATGGCGCTGATGTCGCCGATGTAATTTTTGAATCGGCGCCTCTCATCGCCGCGATAGCCATGAACACATCGCAGCTGAGCGACTTTCAATGAGATATGTTGCGCTACAGCAACAGCATGGGACTAGTCCCATGCGCCGGTATGCCTGTTGGGAAGTGCGGCGAGTCTTCCGGTGAAGACTCCAAAGACAACCAACTGTCATTGTTGGTAAAAGGCGGCCGTGTCAGTCGTTTGCAAAGCGACGTAGCTCTAAACAAATTGCCGCGGCGTTTTTCGCGGCCTCGGAATGCAGAAAACGAGCCGACGTTAAAAAAACAAAAAAAAAAAAAAAAAAAACGTTTGAACTACGACAGTGTCAGCAAGAGCCACGTAATACCTGTTCACACTCGGAGCGGACGCGCGCGTTTGATGGAAGTGCTGTATTCGCGATGTTGGTAAGCCGCTTCGGGACCGATTTTACGATTGCAACTCGATACTGACGTGGCACTCGGCAAAGGAAGGTTGAACCGCATTGCACGTAGCTCCCACAAAAGGTTATATCTCGACAGTGACGTGCAGTCGTGTCAGAATAAAAATGGCACACTAATAACAAAGTGTACGTACCGTGTCAC
>JABSTQ010006241.1:0-80293 GCA_013358835.2 Ixodes persulcatus | reverse complement strand
TTGCAAGATATACCTTGCAAGAGGCAACAGAGATTTAGCGCCGGTTTTGCAGGAGCTCAGAGTGACAAGGTGCTTCAGATACGTGGACGATTTTCTGGTATGTTTTCCGATGAACAAAATGACAGACCTTGTGCGCGAAAAGGTAATGCAGAAGTTCAGGATAGCGCACAGAGGTCTTTAATTCACATTTAAACTACCGGAGAGACGCAGGCTGCAGTTCTTAGACATCGAAAAGGCATTTAGAGAGAAGCACACCTGCTGGATGTACAAGACCAGAGAGGAGAAAGGAATACTGCCCTACGAGTCAGGGCACACTAAGTTGGTGAAGAGGAGCGTTGCCTCTGGGTGCGGGTGGCAGGCCTTAAAGATATCATGCCACCATAGGACGTCAGACGGCCTACAAAGGCAAGTCACTCGATTACAGGTAAGCGGCTACCCAGAACCCCAGCAAGTAGCTGTGGCAGAAAAATGCATAACAACACTCAGAGGCAATCGCAAAATTAAGGAAAAGGACGCGGACAGAAAACCACTAGTAGTGATGCCATACATCCACAACTTTTCGCACAGGCTGAAAAAGATTGCCGAAACAAACGAGGTCAGTGGCCCTATCCGCTCCCTTCAAGCTAAAAGGACTCTGCAAAAAGGTAAATAAAGAGGAAGGCGACACAACGGGTCAATCATCGTGTCGGGTAAAACACAAAAGCAAGTTCGTCGAATGCGTAGACGGGGTCGTCTATAAAATACCATTGACGTGTGGAAAATCATACATTGGACAGACAGGAAGGTGCCTAAATGAAAGACTACGAGAACACAAATACGCATGTGGGCAACTGCAAGCACCCGGCAACCTGGCAGCGCATTGTGCAAGATGTAACTGCGAAGCGCTATTCGGAACTACCTCAGTCCTGGACAGATCAAAAGACAGGAACAAGTGCGAAATCATAGAGGCCTTCAACATGGCATCAGGAAAGCACGGCACTTGCGTCAGTGATCCATCATTTGCACTGAACAAAAAGGAAATTGAATTGCTCAGACACTACAAAGCATAACTTGGAGGACACTAGCACCAGCTTCAAGGCCCCCTCTCACACCATAGAAACCGAACGCATAGTACAGAACAGAAAACAACACCACAAACATCGAAAGTCCACGCATTCTCATGAAAAACATTTTTCATTATTTCTCAGATTTTTACTTTTTCCAAACTCACACAAGGGGAGACCTCACACAAGGAAGAGGAGAAAAAATAAAAGAACAAACAGTTGATAGTTATTCGCCCATTCATTTACGTTGTGTTTCTCCTCATCTCAATGTAACTCATCGCTTAGTCACGCGTTTGTTCTGTAGAACTTCGCAGCACAGCAGATTCAAATATGCACTTTAAACTTGTTTGCATAGACATTTAGAGATATATTTAACTCTAAATAATTTATCTATACCGTCATTTAAAATAACTCCTTGTAAACTTGAGACCCAAAATAGTATTCTACTTAATTAAGGAAGTTATAGTATAGACACACATACCTTTTTAGCGATTTCTCCTGAGATCAGACAGCTTTTCCGACAGGTACCACCGTAACTTCTGGTGCTGGGCTGCCCTTTCAGCCTGGTGGTACCCCTTCTCCCTCAGGTGTAGCCAAAAGCAGCCTGGAATTTTGAAAATCCAGGGTAATAATTTTTTGCAGTGCTCAGACTTAAAACAATATAGATCATACATACAGAATGAAGGGTCATAGTTTAAGAAGACCAAGTGTAAATTAGTCTCAATGGAAGCAGTTAAGTGGCAGCTGGCACCTAACAAACCTTCAAAGTTTCTTAGAATTTACACAGTTCAGAGATTAACATAAAAACAAAAGTACCGCAGTGTGCTGATTTATGTTCCACTCCCAATAGACAGCCCACCCTGGCTTTTGTTAGATTCTTTTAAGCACAAAACAGGTCGCCCATGTCTATAAATCTCCCTGCTAGGCCAGTGACTTTGTAAGGAATAGGAGCTACAACTGTAGATAAGTAGACAATGAGGATTGAAGACTGCTTATATTTGCTTGTCATCTCTCGCTGTGGTAACAGCCTAGACAGGCCACAGAATTCGAAAATAGCATCATGAACAGCAGAAAGAACAATGCAGTTCCATATAAAAACAATCTTTCACTTTCCGTGAAAGATCTTCCATTCCTGGCGTGGCTACAATATTTATAATCCTTTTTGGAAGTACTCTACAAGGTAGACTACCTTACATTTTCACCAAATTTCTCAATTTTAGGTGAGGCTACCCTCAGGATATTATAGCAATGCTCGTTTTAGTTAACCTTTTAAAAGTCTCCAAGCCATTATTTCTTTACTTATTGCATGAAGTGATGGTTGCTTCTAGAGCACTCACGACAGTAGTCATAAGTATGCCCATATCCGATCTAACAATCTAAGATATCCATAACAAAGTAATCCTTAGGTTGGGAGTCACCTGAAGAAAGAAGAGAAATTGTTGGTTAAAATGAATTCAGAACATTTACCTCCCTACAGTTGGCATACATCATGAAAGGTGCATTTCAAACCTGCAATAAACATACATGTCAACAAGCAGATTATGACCATAAGAAAATTGAATGCAAATGCTAAGAGGGTCAGTTTACGTTGCCTTTCTTTCCTGAAACTAATAGCTAATAGAATTGAATGCCTTTCGCAGCGTGGGCAGTTAAAGACGATGGAATGTTTGTTCCTGCATTGTTGCACATTTCTCTTTTACTTCAACATGCTGCTTTGAAGTTTAATCTGATGCATGTCTCTCCCCACTAAAAAAAAGTAGATAAACAAAGCAAAACAAACAAGTTTTCCTAATGCCGAAATTAATTTTCTCTATGCATTAATTCGTGCTTCTCGAAGAAGTGTACTTTCACAAGAAGTTACACCAATGCCAGAATGTAGCTTACAACAGATCTTAAAGGAGTATGAAAACAGAATTCCAGCGCTCATTCGCTAGCTTGGATGTGGGCTATGTTGCAGCATCACCTCAAAAACAACAAACTTTCATTGAAAGGCACAAGAAAACTAAATTTAAAACTAATTAAACAGTCTTTCAATGTGCACCTGGTGGATGCCTCCGAAGCTTCGTTGGGAGGTAATCTAGCAATGTTGGGGATCTTGAAACGTAGTCGTGACATAGCAAAAACCGCTATGTAGCTGCACTACACATCGGAGCAGCGCCACTCTTTGGAGGTATACTCAACTGTTGGAGTAATCTCGCCCTGAAAGCGATGACCTTGACATGACTGATCTCACCCATGGGCACTTAGTCGGCTTAGTCCGCGTTGGTCCACGTAAAGCCCACAGGTGTTTCAAATGGCTAGGCTGTAACACGTCTACGCCACCACTATGCACCCGAACGGCACAGCTCGTAACCACGCCAGCTTTGCCAGATACCCCACGATGCATCGAGCTGTCCGTTGACTACTCTTAGAGCACTTGCTCGAGTTCGCTGCTTAGAACGAAAAATAAAATCATCTGTTCAAAATACAAATGTGCGATTATTATTTACAGTTATTATCTGTTATGCTTCACTTTCAATCATGGCAGGGTACCCTTGACACACATCCAGACAACCTACTAGAGTAAAATCTCGGTGATACTAATTGGTACGAATTTCGGAATAAAACAAATTCGCAAACTCCCCGGCCGAAGCGTATACAACGTGAACATTTTTGGGTGTTCCGAATACCTCGACGCGCTGCGACGGCTGATACGAATGCGTGCTCCACAACCGATGGTGGCGAGGAGGCCACGATCGGCGACTGTAAGCTGCCAAGGCTCCGGGCGGCTGATTGCCTGCTGCTGCCAGGGATCAGCCGCACTTTGTTTACCCAAGGACTTGAGCTCAAAATTACATGCGTGTTACAATCGGACCCAAAAACCAAAACTAAACAAAATGCTAAAAAAACTGTGCGAAGTGGCCAGCCCCATCACCATCAACACATGTTTCAAATCCAGTCCAATCTGAATCCAAATTCGCTGTTTTGTTTTTGCGATCCTGTGGAATGGTGTTTCAACCTTGGAAAAGCAAAACCGATTTTACGATAAGGTTATCTCTAAAAAAAAAGTGATTGCGTTGGCAAAAACAGAAAACCGAGTGATGTTGGTGGTGTCTTCGGTGTGGTCCACGGTGACATGCGAGCTTGATTGGAAAGAAAAAGGAACCGAATTTTCGCTCGCAAGTTTTCGATGTAGGACTTCAACAGCACTTAGTGTGGGCACTTTCCGAGTATGCGCATTTGATCAAATGCTTTCCACGAAGTGTATGTTGTTCAGCAGTCATTATTTTATCTGCATGGTAGAATCGGCATTAATTATTTTTTTAACATTCGTGGATTGAATATAACTGCGTGTTACTATCGGGGGCATGTTAGAATTGTGCAAATTGCAATCAAAATATTTTCTGCCATAAATAAATGCAGATTCATGCATTCCTTGTGCTTCAAAATATAAATTTTGTTTCACTTTCGTTGATACGAATTTAGCATGAAATATTTTACGCGACTCCGAGAGATTCGTATCAAGATTTTCAACAAAATGTTTGCTTAATGAGAGAGCCTGCACCTTGTGTGGAGTGAGTGTGGCAAACACCTTCTCTTGCCCTGCTGCCTTTTCCTTGTTGGAGAGGGTGCCGTATGGAAGCAGCAGTGATCTTGCGAAACATGGAGTCGCACTCTGCTTTCCGCATGTTGCCCCGATTCCTGGTTGACGTGCACACCTTTTCCGACATGGATCTGTTATAAACAAAAGCGAGAAACAGCTTCACACATACCAGTCGTTGACGCAGAGTGGTACTGTATACTCCAAGATGCATCTAAAATGCACTAAAATAATTACATGCATAAAATTTAGGCCTTTAAATTTAAAACAGCACTTCCTATGAATTCCTATCTTCATAAGTATCTGCAAAGCTGATGGGCCTACACAGCTTTACGGCATTTGCATGAAACAGGTATGTAATCCCTTAGTTGCATCAGGTGAGCGTGACAATAAAATGTTTTCCAGGCCCTGGCTATAACTACAATTAAGAGCCTGGCTACAATAATATTTGAATGACTTCTGGTTGCAATCGATTCAATCTACTGTGCTGACACTATCCCAGGAGTGGCCAAACTGAGGCTCGCGAGCCGCACGCGGCTCTTTGCGGGTCCAAGTGCGGCTCGCGACTCCCTGGAAAACATGTCCCCATGACGCGTGTCCCCTAGACGAAAAGAGTTCTAGGATTTAAAAAGAGCTCAGTCTAGGCAGCCTTGCAACACACTACATACATACAGCTGGAATGCTTTTTGCCACATAGATGCGTCCAGTGACCCTGTTTCCTTTGTTGTTCTAGAAAGACTTTCAACCGTATACGCATAACAGTTGTCAGGGGCAGTGACTGGCTAGTGAATCATGTATTAATTTTTGCTTAGCGGTGGAAAAGACCTTCTGATGCCTAGTGTTATTTGTTGTAGTCGCCCATTATACTTGTCCTCTTTGGAAAGAACTGTTCCCTCCATATCGTTTCTTGTTAAAAGTAGCCCCCCCCCCCCTTTCTTTTTTCCAGCAACTCTAAACTTTCGTAGTTTTGTCTGTGGCTCTAACTCCAAGTCACTCTGGCCACCCCTGCACTATCCTAAACTCTTTTAATGTATATCTTACACTGCATGAAAGTGAAAATTTTTTTATTTTACCATTCCATCCTTATTCTGGAGGCCGATGGTAGGATCCACAATCTCATTCTCCGCAAGGGTGTCCTCGTCAGCAACTGAAAAACAATTTCACATTGAAGGGGTATGGAAACCAAATTCCAGCGCTCATTTTTTAGCTTTAATGTGTTGCATGTTGCAACATAACCTCAAAAATACCAGTCTTTTATTGAAAGGCACAAGCAAACTAATTTTGAAGCTTATCAAACAATCTTTCAATGAGCACCTGGTGGATGCATGTGGAGCCTATATGGAAGGTAATCTAGCAACGTTGGGGAACTTGCTACGTAGTCATGACGTAGGAAGGACATTCCTCGGTCATCCTGCTCTGCAACAGAGTGCAGCCACAACAGTAGAGTAGAGAGCTCTTTGCCGTTTATGCCTTCTTTCTCAACATTATTTTTTTCACCCTTTATGAATGAATATCCTCAATGGAAGATAGAAGCGATGTGTTGCCTATGACATGTTCGGCTCTATCACCGCACAGTGAACTTCTTTCATATATTGCAGGTACATTAAAAAAGTTACCTTTACGATGCTAAAGCATGGGTTCTGTTAGTACGGTAAACATATGAGTACCCAAACGTCAGGCCATAAATGACTTACGTGTTAGGCAGTAGGGCCCTACAGCACCTCCCGCATCAACTGGAAGCCGAGCCGCAGGTAGTCCTACAATCGATAGAGCAGGGTGGGTCAGAGAAAGGTGTTTCTAGCAGCTCTGCCGGTGCACCCCCTAGCAGCATTACTCACGCACATTGGGGTGTAGGCAGAAAGCACGGCATTCCTCATCAACAAATCATGACAACACATTGTTGCAGGCATCAAATTGGGTCCTCGTGCTATTTTTTGTGATTTAGTTGATTCTTTGTCTTCCTCGTAACTCCCAACTGCTTTAGTGGTTTTTGTGAAATAGAGAAGGCTTGGTAAACTGCCAAGATTTGCGTGAGTGGTGAAACGGAGCAATCCCAAGGAAGTATAAATGTTAAGGACTCAGCATGACATTACGCTGAGTGTTGGGATTCCCAAGCTGCTTTCTACACTCACATTTTGTGCATGATGGGCTCTCTTTCTGCATCAGTTCGACCAGTCAGTTGTGTGCCCGTTTCGGTTGCTGCTAGCCATATGTGGCTGGTGCTGCTTTCGAGAGCCCCGCAACATAGTCACTTTCGGCTTTTGTCCTGACATAGACCCCATCTAAAATTTAATTAGCGCTAAGACTTAGCTTTCGGACACTCCCAGCAAAATAGGTTGCACCACATTACTTAGACAGGTAATGATATTCTGGTGACAGAATTTCCACAAAAACTGCTTTGCGTTAGAGGGCACAAGGGCTGACATTTTTGGGAGGCGTAGCTTTGTGTGAACTTGCGGATGCCTCAGCTGCCCCTTCCCACCTGGCCAGTTCAGTTGCCATTTCCTCTTGGGTTTCTAGTAGGTACATTTGTGATTATGAATAAATAAATTGGTTAGGAAGCAATGGCAGCTGATGCAACATCAATGCAAGCCATGCATTAAATGACTTGCATAGATTGACGTCAAATCAGCCGCGATTGTGCATGTTAAGTTCCTGCTGCGGAGCGCAAGAGTTTGGCGCTCCGTTCATTAAATGGACAGAAGCGCCACCAGACGACTGACACTCGAGCGCGCTCTTCTTGCACTGAGTATTTCTCGAAGTGCAAGTGATTTCTTCACGCTGACAAAACATAGTCGAGACGAGGAGTGCAGTGGACCGCTGCCACTTTTCAGTTGAAGAATGCTTAATCCAGCAAGTAAAAATGATTTGATTTGAAAGCCAAGACAGCAATTAGCATTACGGGAAAGGTTTGTTCCTGAATCTCGCCTGAAAACAAATTAATCTATCGAACAGTAGCATTATGATAGTACAGCGAGAGAAAAGTTGTCGGGATGAGAAGACAGTCGGATCGCTGCCCTTTGTAGAATGCACAGCCCTGCGAATAAAGAGACTTCGATTGGAAAGCGAAAACGTTGCGGAAAAGGTTTGTTCATGCATCTCGCCTGAAAACTAATTAATGTGCTATTTATTGAACGGTGGTGTGCCAGTATTGGAGTAGCACATCAACAGGTTCCGTCTCGCGCTGCAAGACGGAAACCAAAGATATCTGGCAAGTTTGAGAGTTTCTTGATTTGACAAGCGAGTTCAAGAATGTTGTCTTTCATTTAAATCTAAACAGCATGCAGGGTCAATAAATAGATCGGTCAAAGTAACATTCAGCATATGTGGCTGAAGCGAGTCTTCAAACCTTTCAGAAATATTAAAACATTCGTGAAAATTTCCTAACGTCGCCGCGCATTTTTTTTTGCTTTTATTTTGTTGTTTGACATACCCCTTAATTAATTTATCTTTTCAAAATAATTTCGGCATCCGCGAGATACTGGGTTTGTCATAAACATGCGGTCGGAAGTGGCTCGTCGACAGTTTTAGTGTGTTGCGCTACTGTACGCTATGCTTCGTTTAGTTGCTACGCTCGGAGTGTGGAACTCGGAACGTTGGAGTACGAGTAAAGGAGCGCTCATTCACACTGGAAGCGGGTCCGCGTTCGCAAGGCGGTTGCGAACGGGGTTGCATAAAGATCCAGTACAATTGCACGCGCACTCGAGGACATCAAGTGCGCGTGCAATTGTACTGGATCTTTATACAACCGCGTTCGCAACCGCTTTGCGAACGGGGATCCGCCTCCAGTGTGAATGAGCGGTTAGATAGCCCATGCATTCATCTGCCTAGCTTGGTGCCCCAAATAAGCACAATACTCACTTTAAAGCACAGTCGCAATAAAAATGAAAGAAAACGGCGATTACTTGTGGCTAAGTCGCACTTTGGGATGGTAAAAATACACACTCACCCGTCAGTTTGAGGATCTCGGCGTCGTAATAGACTCCTCGAGTGTTCGCGTCGCCGTCCCAAAACACCTTGTACACCGTCCTACGCTCGAAGTCGGCCACATTCGAAGGATTGCAGTTCTCAAATAAGGCCCTATGGACGCCGCTTATTTTTTCCGCTCTCGCAAAATCGAGTGAAACCTACCTAAATATTAGTGATGGGACGAATCTTAATCCGAATCAAGATTCGGAGCCGAATCTGGAGATTCGGAAAGATTCGGAAGAGTAGCCGAATCTCAAGAGATTCGGAAAAGTTCGGAAAGATTCGGAGCGTTGCCATGGTTGCCAGATCACGTTGATGAGTGTTTCAACTTTTCGTGATATTAAATTCACTAAATTCTACGAAGTGCACAAAATATTGTTGTAATATAATATCATAGTAATAAATAAAATGTTCCGCTTTGTTTATAATATTTCGGATGTTTTCCGAGAACGGTAACCAGACATCGCGGGAAACTTGGTTTCGGTTCCGGATTACGACCAAAATAGGCATGCTTGGTGCACGTGGAAATACAAGCGCATGTTTTCATCGCCCGGGCGGTTCGGCGACAGTCGGTTGTGGAGCAGGCGGGTTGAAGAGACTTTCTTGGGCACCAGGGACCTCCGGCGTTGTCGGCGGGGTCATGGCAGTGACCACCGCGGCCACCGCGGCTGCCCTTGCGGCGAAACGTAGGCGCGTTTCTCGTGGATCTCGTCAGGCTTGGCGTGGCCGCCCCAGCCCGGCGGGATTCGGCGGACGTGCAGCCGGTGCAGTGGCGGGTCGACGGAGCGAGGTGATGTTTACGTGTTTACGCGAAGATCACGTTCTCGTACTCCGGGGTTACCGGAAACGTCGACCGTGCTCGTCCGAGGTTCGCAGCAGTCCCCCCCGCAAGAGATCGATGCCGTACGCGCTGTTCGGCAGAAACACATTTACGGTCATAGACCCGACTATAGCAGGTTACAAGTCAAGAAGGTAGCGGCAAATGCCCCTCAAAGGGAATCATATATCCCTCCGCCACCTCCCCATCCAATAGTGTCCCATCGTTTCCGTGACGTCGTGGCCAATTCGGGAGAGGGTTTTGCCTTGCTTTGAATATTTGCTTTATCTTTCGACCTTGACTTAGCGTTGTGGAAGCCACGAGAGGGAGATTAGAAGTCGTTTTTGTTTCTGATGGAAACAAAAACGACTTTGGGGGATTAGCTTCCCCTTCCGATAGATACAAAGGCCACTTTCAGGGGCTCGGTTTCCTCTCCGATGAATACAAAGGTCGCTTTCTTAGAAAGGCGGGGGGGGGGGGGGGTCGGAGACAAGTTGGCATCACTCTGTAGCCATTATCTATTCATTGAAGCGGAACAAGGGGTGTTTCCAGGGAACTATTCTTTTGACTGCGGATGGATTTCAAACAGTCGCATCACGATTATGGGAGGAGCTTCTTCCCCCTTCCTTCTTGACTTGTAACCGACTATAGTAGCACCAGTAGCACACCCCACTCAAGTGAGTATGTTCGATTCGATTATCTTCAACGTGTGTCCACTGCAGTATTGTCATCGGAACACGGGAAACAATCTAAAACTCCTTGCGCCGTACTATTAGTCTCCTGTACTGCATTTGTCTTTCTAGTTAATGATATCTGAATTAGTTAGTGTTTGTTTCTGAACAATAAAGTTGCGTTGGACACCCCTGTGTTGTTTCTTTTTCATCAAATAAAGTTTACCTGCACAAAACTTGCTGCCGAGAACGGAGGAACGACAGTGCGACGTTTTTCTTCGCCGGTGCCGGTACGCGGTCGAAGTTTGGACGAGCAACATTTTTCATCGCTCTCGCGTCCTACGCAGCTCTAGAGAAGGAGACCAATCATTTCCTTGCCTGAATATATTTATTGCGCGTTGCGACACATTATGTATAATACACAGCATTTCGCTACATTTTAATTTACCGATCACCGCGAAACCGCGCAGAAACCGAGACCGTGCATTGGTTAGGCCTACGCCAACCACACCGATCAGCTCAACTGGACCTGGGCGCGTGCCAGGGTTTAGAATGACAGTACAGTACATACCATACGTTGAAGTAAACAAGGCGAAATCTGGCTATATGCAGTAAAAGTACCTAGAAAAAACAGAACTGACCGCATTCGCGAGGTTTACGACAAGGTTCACGCTGCCGTCTGCAACCAGCGACGAACCTGACGAATCTCCGAATCTGCCGAATATTCGTCCCGGGAAGTTCGGAAATTTCCGAATCTGTCCGAATCCGAATCTCCGCTGATTCGTCCCATCACTACTAAATATCTAAACCTCGAAAACACTCCACGAGGAAGGGCGAGGCTGCCAAGGTAACAAAGCAGCACGAAACACCTGGATTGGATTTGGATTTGGATTCGAAGCTTTTGAAGACTCAGTTGCTCGAACGGATATAAGCGGCGAACGGTTTTCAAAATGTAAAGTATAGATTAAAATTAACGGATCGGCGAGAATGAGAACATTTTTGACAGAAATCTGTCAAGTGTCAATCAACACTGCGTATAAAGAAACTGGCGTCGGCAGCGCCGGCAGCAGCCGATGCGTCGGCCACGGTCGTGGCGTCGGCTCATGATTTACGCGTTTGCGGACACACTTCCGACCGTGGCGGAGGGGTACCGCGTCGGACTGCGGAGCGAAAGGTCGCTGGTTCGATGCCTGCAAAAAGGGACGGGGAAAAAATATTTTTTGTGTGTGTTTTTTAGTATTTTTATTATAATTATGGTGTTGGTGGTGTCAAAAACTTTAATTGAGTCTACAACGCCTGCGACGCTGCTTCGCTACCGACGGCCCTGGTCTAAAAGGGGTTCTGGTGCAACTGAATAATGTGGGTTTTTCTATCTTTCGTGATGCCGGTTTTAGTACCTTTCGTGACTCGACGTGTTTTCACTCAAGCACTTTGAAGGTCGACCGAACGATGAGACACACAGGGTGTCACAAAAGAAAATTTACGTTTTTTTTTACCGCAAAAATAAACTACGCATTGCCGAACGCTCATTCTCCGCCCAAAGGTAGCGCTAGAGGTCATAACCAGATGCCAAAGTTTCAGCCCGATCCCATACCTTATTCAAAAGTTATAAGTGATTTTCTGAAAATTTCAATGTGAAAATGGCGGCCGACGGAGTTTTCGAATACATGGGGCTCTATGGCACCAGAAATTGTAATCGGGCAAAAATGGGCTCCATTTTCCCAATGAAATTTTCAGAAAATCACTAATAACTTTTGATTAAGTTATCGGATCGGGCTAAAAACTTTGACATCTGGTTGTTACCTCTAGTGCTTTCTTCGGACGAAGAGCGAGCGTTCGGCGATGCCTAGTTTCTTTTTGCGGTAAAATATAACCCTGTAAATTTTCTTTTGTGACACCCGGTATAAAGCTTTCCCCATAATAAAAAATCACATCAACTCATTGACCCTGCGGCCCATCAGATATCATACGTGAGATTCAACGACAGCTTTTTTTTCGCGACATAGCCTAAAATCGCCTTTTTTGTAGCGTGCAAAGTTGCGGAGCCTCCTCGACTTTGGGCTGCTTATTCAGCGAGGCGGTGGTGCATTTCCCCAACTTCGAGGGAAGTAAAGCGAAGCAATGATCGCGCGGTCTGTTTGGAAGCAGAACGTAATGCCGCCGCGACCGTCCGATGCGCACTAAAACGGTCGCAGGGCTTGGGGGTGTGCGGTGTCGATAAAACAAAGTGTCGACGAAAAGTCTGTTGATTTTTCGTTGGTAATGAAAGGCGTGATGAAGCATATGCGAAACGATGGACCGTAAGTACGGGTTTCCACGGTGCGTATGATTGACTGCAGACGAACACACAGTTGCCGGTGAATCGGGGGCTCAGTGTGTAAAGAGAAATCGCGTGACATATTATACTCTGTTTCACCTTATGATGTACCGCAGGAAAGGCTACAAGCGCGAGCTCCTTGCTCTGGGGCACATCTCGGCGGCACAAGCTCTCGTGACTTAAGAGCGGCTGCCAACGCTATGAGCTCGCGCGTCTAACCCTCGCTGCGGTACAACATAAGGTGAAACGAAGTATAGTTGTGTCAGCACCTCGCGAGCCCGCGACTCATCACATGCTGGCAAATATGTCGCGACCCGTACATCAAATGTTATTGAACGCCTAGGTCTGACGGCGCCGTCAGAATACCGTGAGCAACAATTAATCAAGCACTTTTGATAAACATTGTGTGGAAAGAAAGTCCCGACGGCCGGGCAATAAGACGCTTTTGATGGACTCGAAGTGAAACATAAAACTTCTGACGGTCCATCAGGCCACCTCTGATGGCCCATCAAGAATGTCCAACAGACCATTAGGCGCCGTCAGGAACTTCTGACGGACCATCTAAACGAACCTGACGGTCCATCAGACGTTTTTGGTGGTCCATCAGACTTTCTCGATGGTCCATCAGGAAGCCTGATGGACCATCAAAGAAGTCTGATGGACCATCAGGACAGTCGGGTGGTCCGTCAGGAATGGGCTGATGGTCCATCAGGCTTCCTTGATGGTCCATCAGACTTCCTTGATGGTCCATCAGGAAGCCTGATGGACCATCAGAGAAGTCTGATGGACCATCAAGAAACTCTGATGGTCCATCAGGAAAGCCTGATGGTCTTTTCGATCGGGATGTAAGAACGACTTCTTTGGAAAAAAAAAAGCAACAAAGCTTATCTACCGACTTCCCATATATTGACACATGTCGATATACTTGATCTCTTGGAAGTAGCCCTCAATCAGCTACTTCCAAGAAATCAAGTATATCGACATCGTTTGCTCGATTGAAATCGCGATAACGTTTATTTTCAGTTCCCACGTACACAGATTGCGGAGCGGAGAGGTCGCAGACAGCTAGTTCATGGTCAGATATGTCCTCTGTGATTGAGACATCAAGTACACTGTTGGTAAGGATCTCAGATAGGAATACAAGATCAAGTAGCGACTCGCTACCAGTTCGCATGCGCGTGGGACGTTTCACTATTTGACCTATATTGTAGCTAAAAGCAATATCAACAAGGAGTCTTAAATATTCAGAAATCCCTTTGGGTGTTACGTTTTCCCAGTCTATATCTGGCAAACTAAAATCACCAGCCAGAAATATACGAGAAAATTGCTTAATTTTTGGTTTAAAAAAACTCTAATAGACTTTTAAAAACGTCGATATTAGCTTGGGGGCATCTGTATATTCCTCCAACAAGCATTTATTTATTTATTTATTCATCCCCTCAAGGCCCGAAGGCATTAGAGAGGGGAGTGGACACACACACCTATTTGCACACAAAGACAAACAGTAATTAGGCAGGTAAGCATAAAAATTCAAAAACAGAACATTGTTAAAATAAAACACTGTCAACCAACATTCAAAAAATATTACCAAATTGCAGCTTTCAATCCGGCACTCTCGGCTATGATGGCAAGAGGTGCGGAAAGGCGATTCCAGTCCATTGATGTCTTGGGTACGAAAGACCGATGAAAGCTTGAGGTGCGACACTGAGGGATGCCAACTTTATTTTGATGGTCGAAAACGTGAAGAAACGTATGATGGTTGTGTTAACAGATGCTGACGAAGATTTGCATTATGGTGGTATATTTTATAAAATAAACATAGACAAGGTATTTTTCTACGTAGGGAGAGGTCAGGCAAGCTTAGGGTAGTTTTCATTGCTGTTACACTAGATGTGCGATGATAGTTATGTAGTATGAGTCGAACAGAACGGTTTTGAGCAGCTTCTAATGATAATGCAAGCGTTACAAAGGGGTCCCACATAGCGGAAGTATACTCAAGTTTACTGCGGACCAATGATTCGTAAGAAGTAGTTGTAAGGAAAGTGGAACAAGAGAGAAGTCCTTTCTTAGAAAGTCCAACATGCGGTTAGCGTTCTTAATTATATATTCAATATCAATGTTCCATGAAAGGTTGTCAGTGATATGAACACCAAGATATTTAAATGAGGACACGGATTTCAGCTCAACAGTTCTGATATGGTACGAGGGACAGGTGTTATTTTGGCGTGAAACTCTCATGGATTTGCACTTGTTAATATTGAGTTCCATTTGCCATTTATCACACCATCGAGAAATACTATCAAGGTCAGACTGGAGTGCGAGAACGTCAAAATCGTTAGTTACTTCTGAATAGATGACACAATCGTCTGCGAAGAGACCAACTGAGGATGAGATATGCGAAGGAAGTCATTAATATTTATTAAAAACAAAAGAAAGCCGAGTACTAAACCCTGGGGGACACCAGAAGTCACAGGAGAGGGGTGCGAGTCAATGCCATTAGCATGAGCAAACTAAGAACGGTTAGTTAAAAAAGCGTCGATCCAAGTCAAAACATGAGAGTCAATGTTCAGTTTACTGAGTTTATACAAACGGAGCCTATGTGAAACCCTGTCAAACGCTTTAGAGATTATCTAAAAAGATGCAGTAAACCTGAGATGAACGATCGAGGGAAGCGTGAAGGTTATTCGTAAGTGTTAATAGCCGAGTTTCGCACGAGAACAGTTTTCTAAAGCCATGTTGAGCAGGAGAAAAGAATGTATGGGCATTAAGAAAATGAACGAGATGCGAATAGATTATGTGCTCTAAACGTTTGCAAGAAACACTTCTTAAAGAAATTGGGCGGTAATTACTTGGGCTGGATTTGTCACCACCTTTAGTCCTCGGGAAGGGTTCCGAGTTCGAGTGATTGTCGAAATAGCTGTGTTAAGATGATAGAGGAATACATAGTAGAGTTTTTGAGAAACTTCGAGTTAATTCCACACGATGACGATAGTTTAAGGTTGGCGATGACTTTCACTATACCGTCACATTCTATATCAATAGAATTAATAGCACAAATATTGTATTCATAAACACCCGGATAGGAATTAGTGGTTAAATTCAAAAATTATCTTGTGGATAATTCGTTTAGCACAGCTGCACACTCATTCGCCGCTATCGTCTCATCATCCTCGTTGTTTAGCACTACGTCAAGCCTTTCAGAAGGGTTTACGACGTTTCAAAATTGTTGAGGGTTTTGGCGCAACATAGTGGGTAGGATACATTCGAAAAACCTGAGCTTGGCTTCGGCAATAGACGTCTTATACACTGCTGCAGCAGAATAATAGGCTTTCCAACGATGCTCTGCGTTGGGAAACACGGATAACTTTGCACCACGGAACATACTTTTTTTCCTATTTCAGAGCCTTCTGAGCGTCTGGTTGAACCATGGGGAGTGAGTGTAATTACGTACAGTTCGCACAGGTACACATCTATGCGTAAGGGAAGCAACTTTTTCTTAGAACAACATCCAGTTATCCTCAACAGAACGCTCAAAACAATTACGCCGACAGTCACTTAAAAAAGTACCCAATTCATGATTAATGGCCCCAAAATCCGCTCGGGCATAGTCAGATATCGGTTTTACTTGCACTGGAGAGGGGCACACCGGAACAACAAAATAAAAGTGGAGCAATGCATGATCACTGAGACCAGCGATACTCTGTTTCATACTTAGCGTGCAACGCTGTCAAAGCTACTGGCGCGAGCGCGTGGCTTCATGTATGGTTTTGTTTGCGCGAGAACGCGTGCAAATGATCAACGAGATCAAGCCCCATGCTCGCGCCAGTAGCTTTGACAGCGTTGCACGCTAAGTATGAAACGGAGTATAGGTACGTGAGAGACGATATAAGCACGCGTGACGTCGTCAGCACGAGGTCCAGCACCGTGGCCGAAGAACAAGTAACCCGAGTAGGCTGTGTAACTACCCGAGTGAAGTTAAAATCGGCGCAAAGATTAAAAAAAAAGTCATTGGATTCTGTGGAAAACGTACTTAAACATTGGCTGGCGACCAAAATTTATGAACGCCAAAATCATTTTGCATTCGTTGTCATGAGCAATAAACGTGCAAGAAAGAATGCCCCTAACCAGGAGAGCAACTCCTCCTACTCTTGTAACTCGATAATGTCGAAATACATGAAAACCTTCAGGCAGAACATCGCTATCACGTATTTGGTCGTTCAACGCAGTTTCAGTTATAATTGCGATATCAGGATCGAACATCAAGAGGAAACTATGTGGCTCAACCGATGTGTTTATGATGCTTCGCGCATTAAGATTTAGAAGTGTAAAGTACGACAAAGCCCTCCCCTGGTTTGTGAATAGACTTCGCATTACTACGCTCATCGTCAGGCGACCGAAGAATGGCCTAAAAAAGGCAACCCGCCGGCCACAATTTAGGACACGCAATCTTCTCAAAGTCATCCTCATTAACAGACACGTGGAACGATGCGTAAGTTTCGTACTTAGATGGCAGCTTCGTACTAGAGAAATCAGAGCTCACTTGCCCACTTGACACAAATTCCCCGAGATCATCGCACGAGATATCAGGGTGTAACCGGGATACAAAAAGGGCCTTTTTTCTCGGAGGCGTAGCTACGACACGAAACTTACTGCCCTTGCGCGAGCCAACTGAAGCCGTGGCACGTCTGCGTTGAAGGACTTGTCGAAAGCCGTCCGCATCTACAACCCTCTTGGGGCGATCACTACCCGTGTAGTCTTGTTGGCCCGAGAACGCCGGCAGAAAGTTGGGCTCGTTGACTTCAAAAAAGTCGCGTCGCATTTTGGGCTGACTCCTACGATCACTCGGGCGAGGTCTCGCTATCTGTGAGAATGATACACGCTGGTGAGTCTCTCCTCCCTGTGTGCGTTTGGAGGCCTTGGAGGCAGTGGGCCTCCTCCCGGTTGGCGCCTAGAGGCCTCGGAGACCGTGGGCCGGTCTTAGGTTGACGACAAGACGGTTGCATTGGGCTGCAAAACCTCAGATGCAGTTGGCGCTGGTACATCCTGTCGCTCAGAGCAAGTCTCATCAGCAGCAAGGCATCTCAGGAGGAAATCAGTATTTCTTGCGAGGTGCGTTCGTAGAGATTCGTTGTCATTTCGCAAGGACCGCACTTCCTCGGATAAGCCGTTGATTTTGCGGCAGAGCTCTCGAACCAGGCGACGAACCTCGTGGTCCTAATGTGTTGATTCACACTTTTGGCCGTCTTGGGCCCGCGAAGCCGACAACTTATCACTCACGACAGACGTCTCCGGGCTTTGGCTTTTGGCGCACATATACACAACAACACATGGTAACAGCCGAAAAAAAGTTTATAATTACTATCGCTAGGTTCGCGCCACCCTAGGTACGTTCTATAACCTCTCTATCTTGTGAATTTCAAAAATCAATATTGTTTTTTATTTAAATTATAAAATATTTAATTTGTTAAAGTTTCTTGGAGCCCACAGCACCACCATATGTCATTTCGGTGAGCAGAGATTGTAATTAATGAAAGTGATATAAATTGAACTTACGAATGAAAACCCTATTTCGCAGAAATAAGAGGCACCCTGAATTTTGCAAATGGCTGATAAAACAAAACGTTTCATGTTTTATGTTGCTTTCGCAGGGGCCATCCATATTAAGGAAAACTGTACCAATTAGTTAGAAATGCCACAACGATGCAAAGATTTTCCATGTTAAAGTTTAAAAAAATGAAGGACGTTTCAAATTTACTGTAATGCCGAATGAGAGCGCAGCTTTTGAGGAGGAGGAGGGTAAGTTACGGATGGGAGGGTATACCCATTCTTCCCTTCCGTACCCTCTCCTCCTCCTCTCCTGCTCCGCTTCCATTTAGCGGAAATTTTTCGATACAGTTACCGCTAAATTTAACGGGATATTTTTCCTGCTAACCTTCCCACTAAATTTAACGGGAACATTTTCCCGCTAACCATAGAGGCAAATCTTGTGAAAATGTTCCCGCTAAATGTAGAGGGAAATTTAGGTAAATTGTTTCGCTAAATTTAGCGCTTGAAATTTTCCCACTAAATTTAGTGAGAAATTTAGCAGGGAAATTTTTTCATAATGCAAAGTGCGGTCACGCCCGGTTGCTTTATGGCATTATGACGCGTTTCCGGGTTGACGGTGAGTGCGACGCCGCTCAACCCGGAAACGGGCGCCTAAAAACGCGAACATGACAGTGTGCACATCATTTTAAATTTCATGGTGTGTGTATATATATGCAGTGAAACCCGTTTAGAACGAACCCACGTACAGCGAATTAGTGTCAATATCGAACTCGCAGAAAATTTAAATAAAAATGCATGTAAAATGTATTTTTTATAACGAACAACATATTGGCTATATCGAACTTTTTCGGAAGGCTTCCAAAAAACGCGCGAACAATCGTCTTCTATACTCCGTTTCACCTTGTGTTGTACCGCAGACAAGGCTAGAAGTGCAAGCTCATAGCGTTGGGAGCTACTCTTAACGCACGAGAGCTTGTGCCGCCAAGATGTGCCCTAGAGCAAGGCGCTCGCGCTTGTAGCCTTTCTTGCGGTGCATCATAAGGTGAAACAGAGTATAGCCTGTCCCTTCTCCCCCCCCCCTCCACCAAAAAAAAAGTAGAAAAGAAAGAAAATTCCGAAAGCTCAAGCCGCGAACAAAATTGGGCGAAGAGAAGCGATTTAGAAGAGGAGAAAGCTACAAAAATACTGCACGTACGCACAGAAAAAAAAAAAAACTTTTCATTTCAAAGCGGTTGCCCACTAAGAGAAGCGATTCAGAAGGGGAGATAATCTAAAAGAACAAACTCTGCACCCATGCAAAAAAAAATTAAAAAAAAAACTTTATAGCGCTTTGTTACAAGGTGGAAGCAAAGAGATGAGAAAGAAAGAGAAGCTCTCGCCTTACAACGAACGCATCGTGGAAGTTCGTTATAAATACTTATTGCTATATCGAACTACTTGCTATATCGAACTGATCGTAGCGTTTCCTGCTGTTCGTTATAAACGGGTTTGACTGTATGTATTATTTTTGTGGACATCGTGCATAGGAAGTAGTCGTGGTTAATTCTTCATTTCAAAGGGCAACTCCCGTTCATATTTTTAATTTTGGCATTACGACTGCTGTAGCGCTGTCAGCGTCCCCGAATTAAAAGGTGTAATTTTGTTATCGGTATTGTGCGTAGTTTTAAAGATATTTACGCCTTAAAGTTTTGTTTGGGGCGCGGTCGACAAAACCTGATCTAGCCGCTCGAGGCGACGGCAACACTGGAAATCAGATGTTAGGTGGACGTGACGTCATCGTCGTTCTCGTCCCTGCCTTGTTCCCGTTCAACGAGTACGCAGTCTGAGCGGCACCTACCTATGTTGCGCTAGCCGTTTTTGGGCAGTACTTACTAGTAATGCGTTACCGGTAACTAGTTACTTTGTTCAGTAACTTGTAATTGTAACTCGTTACTGCAAAGTGAAACGAACTTCTAACTGTAACAGAGTTACTATTTTAGGAAGTAAGTGTAAAAAGTAACGTGGTTCCTGTTACTCCTCAGATTTAAGGGCAAACATATTGCAAACACGGCCACCAAATCGTCTCGCAACTCGTGGAAGTCCCAAGTCCTGGTACGAGAAGGGCCCAGCAAAAACTGCAGAAGAAAACATCTGGGGCAGGAGGGGAAAAATGAAAATATAAAGAAACTAAATTTTGGGTGACCCTACTTGGCGAAGCTGTTACCGCCAAGAGAGAGGATGGGAACGCTTATGTCCGCACCAGCCGTATATGGTACATCGCAGACAGCGCACGCAGATGTAACAAAGTGCGGCATCTGTAAAGCGTTTTTCTTTTCTTCGTCGGGCGGAGAGAACGAGTTCTTTTTGCAGATGACTGCTTTTGGCGATTTTCGTCACAAACGCTCGCTGGCTTACGGCACAACCGATTTTACGAATCTCGTCCTCTTCCCGCCAAGCATACGTTTCCTTCCCTTCTCATTTGAATCTTCCATATTCTAGATGCACTCTTGTGAAGTGTTGATTTCAGACCCATTTTTTCTCCCTTCCGTTTTTTTTTACAACCCAATTACCGGCCTTGTCTCCCGTTACCCACTTGTCCCTACTCGGGTCCCGTCACTTGAGGATGAGAATTCGCTTGAAACGTCTGTGTCGTTCTGCTTGTTTGTGTTTTTTCTTGAAATTGAAAAACCGCCTTTAGCCGGGACCGGAGGGCTTGGCATTAGTTGATTTATAGATATTCACGTCGTGGGATTTCCGAATGGTTTCTTCTATTTTGGGTGGTGAGATGGAGGAGCACAAGCTTGTTCGATCTAGAGAGTGGCAGAGAACAGATCGCAAAGCCGTTTGGAATTCTACACGCAGCGGTCATTTGCACCTCGATAAGTGCTTAATTTGTCGGAGGAATGTTGCTGCAACAATGCTCTACAGGTGTTTCATGAAAGATTGTGCGCACGCAGTGGAAAACCATTCGACTGACAAGTGGATTGGAGTGGCATAAGAAAACATCTATAACGCTGATTGCAAGGCATGACTTATATTAATATTAACTTGACATTTACATGATTTTTATTGCTTCCATCCGATTTCGTCTCATCAAAGACATTCGAAATTAGAATTGGCTGCTTGTAGACTGGCACCATGAATATTTACGAGATTTGGACACCTGCTGTTGTGTTCGTGTACACCTTATGGTAGTCGCGCTTATATTGAAGTTCTTCAGGGACCAGGTATCTGCTATGTTAAAAAATTGAAAACACTGAAGTCGCCTCTAATTTGCCGAAGAAGGAACTCTACATTTTTTACCATATAGTGGATTTACTCGGACACTGCCTTAACTTATGATCTTATTAAAGGAGCTATTCAAGGTGAACATCGCAATATAAAGAACCAAATATATGTTAATATCCGTACCGAAAAATCCGATATAGCCTTTCACTATCCGGATTATGGAACCGGAAATTTGTTTATGGAAACCCGAATTCCACATTGCAGACAAAGGAATAATTTCTGAAAACCTAAATTCCAGATAGAGTCCAGATAGAATCCAGATAGATTTCCGGTTCCACAATCCGGATAGGGGAAAGTTTTACCGGATTTTTCGGTAGGGATTCATTATAAAAAATCTTACTTTCTCAATATAGTCAAACTCACTATCGTAAACACCACAATGCTTTATAAAAAAATCTATGCTAATTTAAAGGCATATAGAGGAACGTTCCTTTTGAATGTTTTCTCATGTTTCTATGTAAAATAACGACGAAGTAACGGCGTTACTTTAGCAGAGTAAGTGTAACTGTCAAAAGTTACACTTTCGATTTTGTGACTGTATTATAACAGGGTTTTTTTTTATGCCTGAGTAACTGTAGCTGTAACACTCTTCCATTTTAGCAGTAACGTGCCCATGACTGCAGCAGGGCCAGTCCTTCCGACACCACGATAGGTGCGAGTGGGCACCAAGTTGCTCGCTAAAACGAGCCTTGGAGTCCTCACATGCAAATTAACAAAAGGCTACACCGACGCTACACGGGATACAGATAAAAGCAACGTCTAATCACGCCAATCCCCAGCCGAAGTAGCAGTGGTTGCGCTCAAAGAAGCGCACTTTACAATGCTAGACCGCGCAACGGGTACACCAGTCCGGACCGTGGGAAAAAAAGAGAATGATCATGACGTCACGACCCAACATTGCTTTAATGATCGGTAACCCGCTGGATGCCCGGTAAGGAGCAGCGACTCGCAGCGGCTCGCTTTTTTATTATCGGCATGAGTTGGGAATGCGGCGTCCCCTTTACGTAATATTTTGGCTGGGGTCGTATTTTGTGTAACGAGAGCGATACCAGTAATTTGTTTCCTTTTGAATTTTTGCCGGAGTTGTCTTTTAAACTATAATGTTGGATTTACGGCGTAAACCATAGTATCTTTAAATTGCAAGTGTCTTGGGTCACTTTTGGTCTGGGCAGTTTCTTCGGAAGTCCAAAAACTGGCCTTCAGGAGCTGTCCGGTTCACTCGGTGTTGACAGTAGAATAGACTCTATGCGTGTTTTAGGCCATTCGTGTCTCCGGTTAGGGTCACGTGACTGCAGTCTCGAAGCTGGTGATAAGCCAGAACAAGGTCCCTGCCCTAACGAGACTCTATTGAAAATAACCCATCAGCCTTGATGTGTTATGGGACCCTCTTAGCCCTTCAAACCCTTTAGACCCGTCAACCCTCAACCCTTTAGACCCATAAACCCTTTAGACCAACAAACCCTTTAGACCCATAAACCCTTTAGATCCATCAACCCTTTACACCTATCAACCCTTTAGACCCATTAGCCGCTCAGAAATTGAATTATCTATACTCCGTTTCATAATTAGTGTAAAACACTGTCAAGGCTACTACGCGCGCATGTGGCTTCATCGAGTGCAAAGGCGTGCAAAAAGCTCATCATATAGGCACATGCTCGTGCCAGTAGCCTTGACAGCATTGCGTACCAAGTATGAAATGGAGTATAGGTGTCCACAAACCTCTCGAGCCAGGAATACAGCTTTAAAAAAATCTGCATGGCAGGCCCAGATGGATGCAAACAACTGACCAAGACAAGATTTCAACATAGGATGAAAGCAAAATTTCATTTGAATGTTATACACAGAACAAATATTTGTACTTAAGTTGTAGGTCACACAGCATAAAACGTGATCATATTCTAACGAATTGTTACAGCAAGGCGAGATAAACACAGAGATTTAGTGGCAGATGATGCACGACGTCACTTCCGCACCTGGTCAGTTCACCGTCGAAGTTCGTCGCTACGAGAATTGGTTAGCTCACCGTCGAAGTTCGTCGCCTCGGGAATTGGTCAGCTCACCGTCAAAGTGCTTCGGGAATTGGTCAGCTCACCGTCGAAGTTCGTCACCTCGGGAATTGGTCAGCTCACCCTCTAAGTCCGTCGCTTCGGGAATTGGTCAGCTCACCGTCGAAGTCCGTCGCCTCGGGAATTGGTCAGCTCACCGTCGAAGTCCGTCGCTTCGGGAATTTGTCGGCTCACCGTCGAAACTGTCGTTCAGCCACCGGTGCCTGCTCGGAGCATCGCCGAGCCCAGCCGGTCGCTTCTTCGGATCGCAGTCGAATAGTCCCTGCCGCGAGCTCTTTCAGCCCGAGCCTCTCCGCTCTTCTTCCACCTCTATTTCTTCAACAGCTTACAGCGTGACAGCCAGCGTGTGCTTATATTGCTACGGTTATTGAGTTTCCTTGAAGTTTTTCAGTGAATGTATCGGTGAATTTTATGTACCTTGATTTTGTTAAACTCGTTAAATAAAACTGACTGACATATGCACACACATTGAATCAGACTTGTGCCTATTACTTTTAACTATGTAGTGAATTACAAATTTACATTAAAAGTAAATTGTTACAATTCCTGGTTGTAAACAATAATTAATCACTTGCATTGTTACTTGACTGGATTAGTTTCTGTTACTTTAAAATAGACACGCAAAGTCATAATTTTTGCATAGTATTTTAGGCACTAAAGATGTTGAATTAGAAATTGCATACAAATACAACTGGCAGGCTACAGTTTGTCTTACTTTAACAAACCTCTGTGACGTGCTTGTAATTGTTTGACGGGTGTGTTTCAAGGCCCCACAGGCATTTAAAGAAACCTCTTAGAACTTTGTAAAGGGCATTTCAAACCCTTTAAGAAAGATTCTGACGTGGCCCAGAACACATCAAGAAATCCTAAAGGGTCCTTCAACCCTTTTAAGAAATCTTTGTAGTCCCCCTTAGACTTTTCAAAAGGTTTTGACGGGCCCTTGGGACTTTCTTAAAGGGTACGTGAAACCCATCAAGCTTATTAAGCGTGAATGGCGGAAATGATGACGTCAACTTCGGTGCATGTGCTCGCGCACAGCGGCGGCTGCTGCCTCATGAAAAGGTAATGCGCCACTTATTATAGACAGTAAAATGTTTGGTTCAGCATCCCTTTAAGGCCAAGGCCACGCATAGTATCCACTGCACTATCAACTTTAGGTCGAACTTTCAAGAAGATACAAATGAAAGTTCCTCTCGATCTGTTTGTTGTTCAGATGCTTCTGAAGATTTGCGTATGTAAGCACAACCCTGGTTCTGACCTTGAAGGCACTGCTGCTTTTCTACTCCCTTCTGTTTTTTTTCTCTCTCTTCTTAGCTGAAAGCGTGGTCAAAGGTGGGCACTCGCCAAACCAGTCTACCGTAAAGTATTTATCATGTTAATGCGATTAATTCCAAGGTGCAAGCGAGCTGGACAAGAATGACGATAATAATTCTTGGAGAAGAGAAACAAGGGGAACAAATGTCAAACAAAAGTCTCAATATTTTGGACAAAATCCCGAGGCTGGGGGAAAAAAAGGACAACACTCCTACCAAAAAAAACGGTTCAAAAATAAACCGGAATGAATCCGGAATTTCAATCCGTCATGTGGGCCCATAAGCAAACCGTAAAATGATCTGGAAATAACCAGTCGGGAAACCCAACCGTAATTGGTTGAAGCGGAAGCTGAACCGTATCTGGCCAATCCGTAGAGCTTCACCGGAGTGGGTCTAACCGTATATTAAACCGTATTAGGCAACACCGGAATATAAGAGAAATAGTTTAATAGAGTGACATACCTACTCTGTTTCACCTTCCGATGTACTGCAGCTGATGCTACAAGCCATCCTTACAGAAATGTCATATCTGGACTTATAATAAAAAACACAGATATGGATATATAAGGAATTGGGCAGATATGACGAGATATGCATAATCAGGCCGTATCTGGATGAATATAGTCATATCTGCCCAATTCCTTATATACCCATATCTGTCCAATTCCTTATATACCACATATAGACTGCTTTATATGATCCCGTGTTTGGGCCTGGCAAATAGGGTACCCACCCAATATAAAGCAATTTTCATGTGATGCTCCTTCTAGCATCACATGATTATAATTATTGCCGTGGGGCAGGTGCCATACTTTCCAGGTTCAGACATGGGATCATATAATGGATTTCTATGAATATCCACAAAATATACATTTTACTGCTATCCCACACTGCCAAACGTGTCTTTACGGAGATAAATCTACAGAATAGGCCACTGCCAATCTTTATTGGCCTGGTTCGGAATTTGTAATTCCGACAAATATGTATGCTACAAAGATAGAATGCAGGCGATCGCTAGTTAGGAAACATTGTAACATATCATTCGACGTCGGAAAGTCACAGCCCTTTGGCGGGATTGGTTGTCGAGGGAGCAGACAGAGAATATGGTTTGCAAAAAAAAGTTTTATACATAAAAGCGCCAAAACTCCTAACAAGCACTTCCGCCGTTCAAGAAAAAATGATAAGAAACAAAATTGTAATATCACACGGACAACCATTAAAATAAACTAAACATGTAATAGCACACAGACACCTATTAAGATCAAACAAACGGAAGGCGACAATTAAGCTGTAAACTATACAAAAGCTCCAAAGTCGTTGATTCTTACTCACAGAGTCACAGTCCTATTCAACTCTCTGGTCGAGCACAGCAGTTTTGACATGGGCTTGCTTGCTAGCCTCGTCGTTGAAGTCCTTCCTTGCACCGTGCGATGTTCAATGTCCCCCAGTCGCTCCTCGCTGGCCTTGCTTTTCCGTTCAGTCCCGAAATCATTCCTTGTGACCAACACGTCGCACATACACACGCACAAAGACACCATTGTTCGCCGGAAGCAATACAAGATGAAAAGGTCATTACTGCTTCTTCAACACGACGAGGTCACCACTGTTTCCCGGACTAGAAAATGACGAGGGCATCATATCTTCAACAAAACTTCTAAAACTTCATAAAAGGAAACAGTAAATAAATAATGAATGCATAAGTAACAAAAACACGGACTAAATCATGAGAAAAAAATGAAATAATGACCACACAAATAAAAAAGAAGAAAAACACGAAGGACTTACACAGACAGCCACATTTGTTCAATTAACAATGATGTTTAAGTCTGATAAAAAAAATATTCCTGCTGCGCTAAACATCACCAATATGGTCTGTAAACTAGGCGGCCTTGAGCAAAGCAGGAAAATTTGTGATCATAATCAAATGTCATTGCGAACTAAAACGTGTGGCTGCCTGCCGAAGTCCTTCGTATTACTAGTTTTCTGAATTCTGTGTTCATTATTGTGGCTTTTAGGACCAGGCGGAACTTGGTGGTGCTGTTTCCATTCTGACCTTACTTCGGACAGCTTCGTACCCATCGAAAGAAGCACTGGCTTCTCTACATCGTCCCCCCCCCCTTCTCCTTGAAGATACCCTCCGTGTATGCTGTAATTGGAAGAAAAAAACACAATAATCAGCACACATACACATTATTAGCTTGTTTTGAAATAATTTTTCTAAATAGGCCCCTGGCCTACTACAAGAGAAGACATTTTTTTGGGCGATGTAATGTTTTGGGACAAACGATTTGGCCCGCATTTTGCTTAACATACTCTGTAAAATCTTAAAGTGCACCATTACAATTTCGGCGTACTTTACACCACCATTGTGTTTCCTATGTGCATGCCATTTAAAAGCCAAATCCGCGAACACTTCGAAATAATTGACGCTTATTAAGCGGTGTGCTTTATGTCGGCCTCCAAGTGAAAAGCATCCTAAGTATGCGTCCGTCTGCATTTGCACAGTATACAGAAGAGGGGAGAATGCGGCCAGACTGCTGTTTTCACTCCTTGCAGCATATAGCTCAAGGATTCTCTAATTTTGCTTATACAGGGCATTTCACCGCACAGAATGTACAAAGACAAGCTTGAAGGTCGCACATGCACACAGGCAGTCTAAAAAACCGATTACATTGCGTTTTTTTCTTTGCATCATAAAACGTTGTGTAATCATAATCATAACATCAATGGGACTACGCAAGAGTGCATTAAAGTTCCCAATTGGGTCTGTTTTATACCGCACAGCCACTGTCTGTACACAAGTCAACTAGCTCTACACATACCGCTCTGCACACCACTGCTAGGCTGAATCAAATAAGTGTCACACTTGCCGAGCTTGAAGTACAGTCGTGATCTATACGAAGGTGAACAAGCAATCGCCGACTGCCCAGTACTGGGAGCATCATGCATCAGCTGACTTGCTCTCCTTTTCAAATGCCTTGCGAACCAAGTATGGTAAGTCGTCTGATAAGGAGAGGACGTCACCACGGACAGCACTGAGCAGTTGATACTCACCTGTTTACCTTCATATGGATCAAGTCTCTACCTGGCCGAAGTAGCCAGTGTGTGTGCAGCACAAACGGCTGTATTGAAATCTCAAGAGGATGAAAGTTCAGAACAGGCTTGGTAAGGTTTCACATTTCAAGTATGCCCATGCAAATTTTACGTTCTAAAACATAAAAATGCATTTCAAATTGTCACCCAAGACAAGCTGCTCTTACACAGCTGTATATATAAGGCAGCTTAGCCATCAACAACCTTTGCAGACTGCCATGGACCTGAACCTCGGCCTAGTCGATGCTAGCTTCTGTTCGGTGAGGGCTGCACTGAGTAGAAAGGTGAAAAATTTGCTGTAGATTATGTGAAACAAACAAACAAAGCAATCCTAGCATGCACAATTCGCTAGAGGCACTGACAAATAAAAATCAGTGGTTGGGTCAATTATGTTAACGCAATATACTTCAAACGCGTACCATGAGTGCTGGCAAGATATTTGCTGCCTTCAATCTAGATAAGCTTGTAAATTTACACGCCAAATAACAAATAACTTAAAAGCTTAAAATGGAACTACAAAAACCGAAGACTAGCTCTGCAAATATGGTGCTATCTAGTACACCATAGATGTGTAGAATCGGATCACAGCGTCCCCCTTACAAAGACTGAAGCAAAACAAGAGTAGAGTCTGCAGTGCCATTACAACAGAAACGATGGTATTGTGATCTCGTGGAGATCAGAGTTCGGTACAAGTGTGACAGGCTTTGGCATGACAGATATGCCAATGTCACTATTCATTTTTGCATATTCTACGGTAACAGTGCAGGGAAACAATCACACACCAGATACTCAGAAAGACAAGCATACGCGCTAAACTTATAACTCTTGTGTATTCGACTACTTCATTCTTCTCTTCAACGTCTGGATTGACTTCCAGAACGTGATAAGCAGAAGAAATAGCACAAAATACAATGGAAAAAGCGAAAGACAAGCCAAAAAAAAGAAAAAAGTAAAAAACGAAAATGGAAAACCCTCACAATTCGTCCCTCTCCCTCACCGCTATCGTTTAGATATAAATTGCAGCTCTTTGGTTGACGGTGCTATAGAAGGACTACTTACACACTTGTCCTTCAGATGCTCTATTCTTTGCGCTTTCATTTATTTCTCTTGTCAGTGGGTCTCAAATCCTATCTATTACGGAACAATGTTCAAAATGTGCTACGCAACCACAATCCTGACAGCAGATTCCCAAATGTCCAGCGACGACTCGGTGGTTATTATAAAAATGCTCCCTTAAACGATCATTCAAACACCTGCCAGTCTGGCCTTCATACTTCTTACCACACTACTTATGTAGACCAGACTGGCAGGTGTTTGAATGATCGTTTAAAGGAGCATTTTTATAACACCCACCGAGTCGCCGCTGGACATTTGGGAACCCACTGTCCGGATTGTGGTTGTGTAGCACATTTTGAAAATTGTTCCGTAATTGTTAAGAGTCGAGACCCATTGCGAAGAAAAATAATGGAAGCGCTAAGAATAGAGCATCTGAAGAACAAGTGTGTAAGTAGTCCTTCTATTGTGCTGTCGACCAAAAAGCTCCAATTTCTAACTTAAGGATAGCAGTGAGGGAGAGGGATGACTTGTAAGGGCTTCCTATTTTCGTTTCTTTGTTTTTTGCTTTTGTTCTTTGCTTCTTTCCTTGTATTTTGTGCTATTCTCCTTATCACGTTCTGGAAAGTCAATCCAGACACTGAAGTGATGAACGAAGTAGTCGAATACACGAGAGTTGTAAGTTCAGCGCGTGTGCTTGTCTTCCTGAGTATCTGGTGTGCGAATGTTTCTCTGCGCTGTCACCGTAAAATATGGTTCACCAACTCGCCCAAGCATCCATTCTATCATTTCTGTAACATTAAAATGACTCTGAAAGTGCGAGCACCTACAGGGTGTATTCACGCAAGTCTTGCAAGTGTTGAGTTGTAGGTACAGTGCCCTGGTTGTGTCCACGTGCGATATATGACCAAATACCACAGAGACTAATACTGCAAACATCTTCGAAAACCAATGGCCGCGGTGGCGAGTGGCAAGAGTGGCGCTGTTCACCACTCTCGCCGTTTGTTCGTGTTTGTGTGTTGCTACTAACAAGCGCACCAATAGGAAGGCTTCAGCCATTATTGGGAACACCAAATGAACAAATACAAACTACAAATACAACACACACAGCAATACTGGATGCAAATAGTGACACACTTCTTATGGGGTTCTGTGGATATTTATACAGCGTGTAGTTGGTGAGCCATTTCAAAGTTGTGATGAGTTGCTCGCTGTAGATGAGCAATTTAGCCAGTGCTGTACGACTGCTAGCCTGGAATCTTCAACCTGCACCACGCAGTAATGACACACGACCGCACGCCGGTACGATGCTCATCTATATCGAAATGGGCAGGGGTGGGGATTTAACCCAGGATCCCTGGGTTCTGCAGCGCAAGCTTTCGCTCCACGTGCTTCGAGCTGGTGTGCGCTAGCCCAGTCGGCCACCGATCCCCCAACGCAAGGCAACGCAATGCACTTCTGTTGTAAACTCAGCATTCCGCTTACGAATGAAATGCGCAATTCCCCTACAGGCTTTCATTCCACGTGAGTGGCAACAGAATTGCTAAAGGCCAGCCCACAAATACAGTCTGTGTTAAAAACAATCCTAGCAGCAATATGTTGCTATTATATTGCTCAATATATAGAGCACCTTACCATGAACAGCCTTGGCAGTCTTCCATGAAGCCAGCACTTCAGCAGGGGAGACTGTCATTTTGTGTCGTCTCAGGTCACTCACATCAGGATGGCGCAAGTGAATGCCAACGTCTAATTGGGAAAGGCTGCAGTAAGTATAAAGATGAAAACACAGATTAGAATATATGATAAAAAATATCATGGACCGACTTGAAAAAAAGTGCACAAAAAGACAAGGACAAAAGGACAGGAACACGTAGGACGCAGACTGGTGCACATTCACAACTCGATCTATTAAACACACAAAAAAAATAAGAGGATGAGAGAAATCAGAAAGGCTGTGCTCGGAGAATGTGAGCTTCAGGAACCGGGGCGTGAGGCAAAGATGCCAGGTAGATTGTTTTACAGACACTCTAGAATTAGCAACAGCCTTTCCATGTAGTGAAGTGGTGAGTTCATTCTGATTGAACATCTTAAAATATAGCATACAAAAAACAAGGAATAAAGGAGAGGAATACATACACTACATATGAGTGCAGACTTCCAACACACATAAATTGGAAAAAAAAAGATTGTGTTAGGAGCTTTAGCAAAAGTTGGAACAGGTCCAAGTGGGCCGTGCTAATTCACCCATATGCATAATACTGTAAAAACAATTTCCTCGGCAGCTCAGGTAACAGACGGATGTGCGGACACATTGGTCGCCCATACTACGAATAATAAAGGCTCAAAATAATTCTCTTCTATGTTTTTATAGTATCTGCTAATTATTCACGTTTTTCCTCAGGATGACATACACGAGCAGTGTAAACAGTGCATAGGTAGGTGACAATCCATCGTAGATTTTAGAGAGAGATTGAGCTCTCTTTATGTATTAGCCATCCATCTGTTACCTTAACTGACATGGAAAATATGTTTTTTTTTTTTTTTAAATCGGCTCTTGCTAACAGGTAAATCAGCACGTTCCACTTGGGCCAGTGCTCGAGCTCCTTCCGCATTCTTTATTTCTCCCTTCTCTGATTTATGCGAGTTCAGTCTGCGCTTGCATGAGGTCTATGTGTTACTCTCCCTAACTCCTTGACTTTTTGCGAACTATTTTTCAATAGGTTCAATTAGTACCCGCTCACCACCTTACTACAATCATGCAACAACTAAAAACAATTAGAACTTGCACCATTCGCTAAAAGCAGTACCAAACAAAAAAACAGGGATGGGGTGAGGTATGTCTAACACTATATACTATTACTTACATTGAACAAAATATAGATACCAAAAACTGGCAAGACAATACCTTAATTCAGGACATGCTTGTCAATTTCCCTAGAAGCTTGTAATTAATACTTGATAGCCTTCAAAAAAAACAGCAGAAGGAAAATAATAAATGCTGCACCATTTAAAGCAACCCGAGTGTTTCTGGAGGAGTGAAATTCGTTGCACGTGCGTTGGATCATACAAAACACGTGTACAGCAAATGATATTTAGAGCTCGACATTTCGCGAGGAATAAGTGCCGGCGTCAAAACGTATTTCGCGGGCACAAATTTTTGCGATCGGAAGTGGTATGCTATGCATTAATCACCATGGGGTGAATTCATTGCGGCACCAATTTTTGGCAATTTTTTTCTGATTACGAATCGCGAAAATGAAGTCGTTTGGAGACGACTGGGCGGCGGAAGCTACGGGCTTGTTCGATCAATCAATCGCTGCTTTTTCTCGGGTCCAGCTCTCCGCACGCAATGGCGTCGGCGATGGAGAAGCACTGCACCGCGCGCTTCCAGACATTCTAGCGAACCCCCCCCCCCCCCCCCGTCTCCCAAAGAGTTCCGCCGCTACTGATGGACCTAGAGCGAGTACAGCTCTCTGCATTGGGGAAAAAAGAAGAAAAACAGCCTCGCATAACACCATTCGAGCACAATTAATAATACTGGTAAAAGCAAGCGATCTACAGACAATGACAACCCTTTTGAACGCAGGAAATAATCTAGCCCTAACGAACAAAGAAACGAACTTGCTTCGGATCCCGTGCCATGATCTTGTCTGTTGAGCAGATTTGACGTAGTTCCACGTCTCACAGTCGCTTCCGTCTTTTTCGGACACATTTGAAACTAAAGCAAACTCCACGCATCACGACTAATCGGGAAATGTAACCGTTAGCCGGTCGTGAACACAGGCATTCATATGCACACGGCCGGCAAAACGTGCGAAACATAGGTTGTTGATTCGATGAGATTGTTTTCGTATTTCAAAATGTTTCAAATAAACGGATCAGCAAACCGCATTATAAAACTCATAAAAGAAACAGTAATAATAAATTATTGCGCACGTCAATATGGCCACTATATTATGAATAAGTCCTGAACACGTAGCTAAATATTAAATACGAAACTAAGTGTACAATGGTTCAAAACGAATAGACCGATCTCAGCAGCTAGTTTGAGTACGCCACCGCTGACGACATGCATCGTGGGAGCTGTAGTTTTTCTGCACGCGCGACAACCCTGCTGGAGGTCTGCGCGAGCAGAGCACGAGGCGGCATGAGCTGTCTCGTGAACTGGCGTCTGCCTCCTACGAACTACAGTTATGACGGCGTCACGCATGCGTCGAACGCTTGGTGAGATCGGTCTATTCAGCAAACATGCACCCTTCTAGAAAACAAGCGAAGGTCAACCGGGCGACTGTAGACTACCGTATTTACTCGAATCTAGGCCGATAGTTTTTATTAAAAAATTAAAATCGAAACTCGGGGGTCGGCCTACAAACGAGGACGCGGTTCCCGCCTGCACCACTTCGCGGCAATGCCAGCTACCGAAACCGAAACTGCAGTATTTATTCGTCGCCGTAGTGTCGCGCCGCTTCATGTTTCAGAAAGCTTTTGGTACACGAAAAACAAGCAAAACAGCAGCAGGGCCCCCCGCCGTGGCCGCCGCTCGCGCGCATACCTCGTGCGTCGGGTTTCGCGTCTCCGCTGCCGCGCAGCGGAGACGCGAAAAGGCATGCCCCTCGGTGCGCAAGGGGCGAAAAGAAAGGAGAAGAACGCGATGCGCCATGCCAGCCATGCACATGCACCTTGCTCCTTGCCCCCTCCCTTCTCTCCTTAGCGAACGCGCACACACACACAAAAAAAATGTTTACTTTTGTTTGTTGCTCACGGCGACTCGTGGCGTTGCTCGCGTCTTTATTTAAAAACGCAGACATAAACCGCTAACAGCCCCGTCGGCTTCGTAGCTGATCTAGTATTGTATATCGGAAACAACAGCCGTTCTGTGTTTAATTTATGGTGTTTTTACCGTTCGTTTCTGATCGGCCTAGAATCGAGGATTTTTTTTTTCGGCCTTGCCGTTTTGGAATTGATGCCGGACTAAAATCGAGTAAATACGGTAGTTTCTTCACGTGCTGTCTTGCTGAACGTAGGGTCGTTGGTTCGAATCGCGGTGAACGCATTCTCTTCTTACGTGTTTTGTATTAGTTTTTGTTATTTTAAATATTTTTTTTAGCTTTTGTATTAGTTTTTTTTTATTTTAAATATTTTTTTCTCACCTTTTTGTATTATTTTTTATTATTTTAAATACTTTTTTCTCACATTTTTATTAGTTTTTATTATTTTAAATATTTTCTATGTTTTTGCAGCCGTTGGCACCATTCTTTAGGGTAATAATCACGCAGAAGGTGAAAATAAAAAGTGTGAGCCCAAGTTTGAACTGTTGCAATGCACAAACCATGGTCCTCTTGTTTTACCGGGATAATTCACTCCCTCCAAGCTAATATGTGGGTCAGTGTAGTAGGCAAACAGCGCAAGTCCTTTCAACGAAGAAAGCAATGTACTAATAAAGAGCATATTGCGAGCAAAATGGAAAAATGTGTAAGTGGTAAAACTGCCACAGTGATGCAGCCGAAGTTTTTCTGAAAGCGGCCATCTTCACCTACTATTGAAACAAAAATACCGCCATTTTAAGGCAGTAATTTAGCTGAGCTAATAGCGCGCTAATAATATTCTGACTTCCGGAAAGTAGTATTTAATTTTTTTCTGGTAGATCAGTGCTATCCCCCGCGTGCCGCCTGGTTTTACTTATACTGATAGCGCTCCGCAGTTTTACTTTTTTTATTAGGCCTAAACACGTTTTTATTCCTGAGATTCAAGTACAGCGCGGATAATTAAACTAGCTTTCAGAAATGGTATCGTTCGGCGTTGTAGCATTTATGTTTCGTAGCGTCAAGGGGTCACATTCACAAACCCGGCAGAGGGAACATCCACAACGCATTGGTGTTTCTCGCTTTTTTGCGTTAGAAAAAAATGTTTTTATAATCGCGTTCCTCTTGTACGGTATGTCGTATAACATAAGCTATCAAAGAGACAGATATCGTTTGGCTATGTGAACATTTGAAATATTTCTGTTAGATGATCGTAACTACCACAGAAAACAGTCGATTCCTGCATGAAATAGCATATTTTCACACTCAATTTCGTAGCGACATAAGCAATAAACACATCTCTTACTTTTCTAGTTTCTTTAAAGTAATGTTTATTATTGCTTTTGTAACTCAAAGCGCATGCTCAATCATGTCAGGTTTTTATTTTTAGGCTCCGTTATACCATTTTTATTTTTGATCAGAGCCAAACACGTGCGTATACCGCCGGACCTTAAGTATAGTACATCAAATTAAACTAGCTTCCTGAAAAAAAGTAATGTTCGGCGTTGTAAAATTGATTTTTTTGTGGCGTAGGCGGTCATATTCCCAAATCCTGGGCAGCAAATTTTCTTCACCGCATTGTTTTTTCTCGCGTTTTCGCGATAAAACAACCTTGCCATGCTGGGATAAATTACGCTAGCGTCGGCAGTCATTTAGGAAGGATTGATCAACGCAAACATTTCCACTCGCTATTCATAAATTGCCGCAGTTCGTCAGAATCTCAATGACTTGACTGCATAGTGAAAGAGGCAAAAAAATAAAACGATGCCGGTCAGTAAACGGATCTTCCATACGGGGCTCGCCAGTTTTAACAGCAAAGCGCCGGTGCCGGCCAGTCACTGAACTTCAGTGTAAATACTGGCCATCAAAGGATATATTAGCTTTCACTTCACAAAATACTTTTAGTTTTTGTGATTGTTTTTTGTTCAGATAAATTCTGGATCACGTTAATATGAAATACACTTAACGCCAATGACAAACCTCTCACATTTGTTTTCTTTCTGTGTTGTCTCAAAATCGTCACTAGCGACACGTTTCAGACTAAATGAATACCAGGTTTTTTTTTCCACCAGCTGTGCATGACGGTCAATTTACCTCGTTTCTTCATACAGGCTACTGCATGTCAGGAACATCGGTGGTTTTGATAGAACCGAATTGGATGGACATCTGAGAATTCTAGCTTATTAGTTATTACACTGAAGGCAACACGTACTGATACATGTAGCGATGTAGGAGTGTTGCAGATTTAGAAATATACTTTTTTATTATAAGCACGACCACTGATTCCAACTAAGTATTCTTAATCCCAAAGTTAGGTTGAACGGAAATGTATTACCAGATGCACCACTCGCTGAAAGTAACTCTGTCAAATTGCCACGATATTTCAAGATCCCTTCTCCAGGTCATACCTGAGAAAAACAATTTTTTTTTATTTTTCGGTTAATATCGGTTAAAACCGGTTACCGGTAAATACTTTACAGTTACGGTTACGGTTTTTTTTAAAATTTCAAATAACAATTTCGTTCCGGTTACGGTTACTGAAAAAATTTCGTTCCTAAATGGTTTTCGGTTTCGGTTACGGTTACGGTTTGAGTCCCTGATTTGCGTACCTGTATTGATGAAAGCCCTTGAAATTGCCTGCATGTGCACCATAATAGAATGTTGAGCATGCAGGCATAAACAAAGAGACCGCAGGAAAGCTATCAAAGATACTGAAATGACACTTTCCGATTGTGTGTACATCTAGCTGTGGCATCGAATTAGTTTTGGTTTTGTTTGTTTTTATGTGGAGAAAATTATATAAAAAAGGTTATTTGACAGCTATCAAGCAATTATTTAAAAAAATAATTAAAAAATAACAAAACGTAGTTTAAGCATAATTATAAACAAGTATTGCAGAGTGCATAGAAAAAGCTAGATGGAATAAGATGGCGATGACTTGCGCAAACATCGCCGTGATGTCGCCTTTTTGGTGTCGCGTATCAGCTCGTCTTCTGCGCTCTGAGCTCTGATCGATGCAGCCCGTACGGGATCGAGATGGATTGTTTGCAACTTGATGTTTCAACCGTACGCGTGAAAATCTTCGGCATCAGACGGCTGATCCGATTTTCTTTTGAACAAGGTATGGCAAAGTATGGTTTGTGCAAAGAGGATATTTTCAGTCTAGACTTTCTCCAATTCGCCTTTTAACCGAATTTGGCAAGGAATGGTTTGTTCGAACCGCATATTGTGTGTCTGGAATTCCTTCAATTGTACTTTTAACCGGATTTCAAAAATCACGGTGTGTGCGAACCGATTAGGAAAATCACGGTTTGTGTGAACCGGAATTTGTCTGTCTGGAATTCCTCCTATTTGACTTTGAAGCGGATAAGGAAAATCACGGTTTGTGCGAACCGGAATTTGTCTGTCTGGAATTCGTCCAATTTGACTTTGAACCGGATCAGGAAAGTCACGGTTCGAGCGAACCGTAATTTGCCCGTCCGGAATTTCTCCAATTTGACTTTGAACCGGATTAGGAAAATCACGGTTTGAGCGAACCGGAATTTGCCTGTCCGGAATTCCTCCAATTTGACTTTGAACCGGATTCGAAAATTCACGGTTTGTGCGAACCGGAAGCCGCATCTCCGGTGCGACTCCGGTTTTAATTTAGTCCGGATTTCACTTTCCGGACTGATTTCAAACCGTTATTTTTGCTAGGGACAACACAAAGTCTAAAACACAGCTCTGTGTTTGAGACTTTGCTGTATTTGAGACTGAGCTGTGTTTGAGACTTTGTATTGTGTTGTCCTTCCCCCCCCCCCAGTCTCGGGGTTTTGTCCAAAATGTTAAACCTTCTCCAGCTTGTTTGCGCCCTAACTCTTTGTTCGTTGAAAGTCTCAAGTTTTTCTGTCGCACACCAGTTGCCTAGCTCTGTTTGGGTTTTTCTGTGCGTTCTTTGTCAAAAATATTCCAAGAGCCGGAAATCATAATGATCAAAAAAAAAAAAACTGCGCAGACTTTACTTAACAAGATGAGCAATTTAATCAAATTATGCATCTTGTTAAGTAAAGTCGGCACAGTTTTCTTCATTGTGTTTTTTGTCACCCTCGTTCCCATTTTCCACGGTTAATTATCGGCATTCATTTCCAGCTCGCTTGTACCTTTGCATTAATAGCATTAGCATCGTAACCTTATTATGCAGGCCATTTAGCCTTGTTAGTGTTATACTTGTTGCAGCTGATAAAACCCATTTGCTCTACTGACGGCAAACTTCTGGTTAGCCCAGTTGGTAGAGCGGTCCACCGGAAATGAATATTTCTCTGGTTTTCTTGTGTATGCGGCAGATAATCGAGCAACTGTGAGCGATAGAAGCACCATCCTCCAGTAAACGGACGTGGAAGGACTCACTCTGCACCATTCCGTTTTTCTACCTCTCCGACTGTTGTACGTGGCCGATGTCGGCCTTGTAAACAAACCTTTATTAAGTATACCTAACATTTGGCAACGAGGTCACGGATCAAAGGTAATCGAAGGCGGCCGCATGAAGAAGCAAAATCCAGTGGCGAGACTCCACACGAGGCAACGAGGGCGAGCAGCTGTGTAGCGGCGGCGGCAGCGGCAAAGAACGAGATGGCTTCGGAAGCTAAACCCAGCGTTCCGAACGTCTTGATGGGTCGACTGGGCCACATGGAAAAGTTTTCGCCGGACCACCCGGAAGCCTGGCCTACGTACAGGGAACGCTTCGAGTTCTACTTCGCTGCGAACGGCGTGATCGAGGAGCAGCATCAGAGAGCTGTGCTTTGCAGCGTCTGCGGTCCGGCTACGTACGCTATCCTTCGCTCGCTGTGTTCGCCGGCGACGCCGGCAGAGACGCCGTACGCGGACATCGTTTCAAAGCTCATAAGCCACTTCACGCCAAGGCCTTCGGTAATCGTACAACCTTTCTCACTCTTTATACGAAGTCAGCAGCCTAGTGAAGGCATCGCGGAATGCGTCGCGGACTTGCGCGACTCTCTGAGCGCTGCGAGTTTGGATTTTTCCTCGAAGACAAGCTCCGCGATCTTCTCGTCTGCGGCGTTAGGGACGAAGGGCTGCAAAGGCGTCTTCTGGCTAAAACTATGTTGGACTTCAAGAAAGCGTACGATAAGGCTGTCGCTGCTGAGTATGCCACGCGGCAAATGGAAAACATCAGAGTAGCGTTGCCTGCGGCGTCTGATCTACATTGGATGGATCAAGTGCCCAAGTGCCCAAGGGTGCCAAGCCGGGCGGAAAACAAGAATCCTCAAGAGAGCCAAAAGCGACAAGAACAGGGCGGTGTTTCCGCTGCAATGGCGACCACGACGCTACAAGCTGTGGGTTCCGCAACGCAAAGTGTCATTTCTGCAAGCGGAAGGGGCACATCGTTCGCGCCTGTTGTAAAAGGGAGCAGGCAAAGAGCAGGGCCAAGAGCGACAACAAACGCCCAGGCAAGTTGGGACGCTCAGGAGTGTGCGGACTTTACCACATCGCAAGTGGACTGCCAGCTTTCATGTCAACGGTCACCGTGAACGGACAGCAGGTATCGATGGAAGCGGACTCTGGATCCGTCTATTCCATTGTCAACCTGAGGACACTGAGCAAGCTGGGAATCTCGAGGAAGGCACTTCGACCATGTTTCAGAGGTGTGCGGATCGACACACAGCAGCCTGTCCGGATCGTGGGCATAGTGGAAGTTCTTGTCAAGTACAGCGGTATAGAGTGCAAGCCACCTCCACTCGTCACAAAAGGATCTGGAATCAGCATCCTGGGGAGAGACTGGTTTCAACCGTTATGCATATCCCTGGAAGGACTGCACCAGCTCAACGGAGCTCCAGTTTCCAAGAGTTCCAGCGGAGAAGGCCAGGCAGCTGTACGCAGCCAGCACAAGGTGGTGACGAGTGTCAAATCTCTGCTGGAGGACTACCCAAATGTGTTCAAGCCTGGGTTAGGCAACAGCACAGGCCCTCCGGTGCGGATTTAAGTGGGGGAGCAAGCCACACCCATGTTCCACAAGTCACGGCAAGTACCTTTCGCTCTTCTGCCGAAAGTGGACGAAGCCATCGAGAAGTTGGTGGAGCAAGGGATTTATGTCCCGGTCAAGCATTTTCGTTGGGCGACGCCTATTGTTCTGGTTCTAAAGAAGAACGAAAAGATGAGAATTTGCGGAGACTACAAGGGAACGCTCAACCCAGTCGTCAAGTGGGAGACTTACCCACTGCCCACTCCAGAGCGACTGCTCGCAAGACTGGGAGTTTGCTTGGTGTTTTCCCGGCTTGACTTGGATCAAGCTTACCAACAACTATGTGTCGACGAGGACACCGCCATGCTGCAGACCGTGACGACACACAAGGGCCTGTTCAAGGTGACGCGATTGCAGTTTGGTGTGGCAGTGGCAGTAGCCATCTTCCAACGTTACATGGAAGGAGTACTGAACGGACTTGAAGGAGTTCAGTGTTTCCTGGATGACATCCTCATTGGCGGAAGAACAGTTGCCGAGCACGACGAACGGTTGCGTAAGGTGCTGCGGCGTATCCAAGACGATGGGCTTCGTCTTAATGCCGACAAGTGTGCATTCAGGGACAAGGAAGTGACGTACCTGGGGTACCGTATCAACAAGGACGAAGTAAGTCTTTTGGGTGAAAAAGTTGAAGCCATCAAGCTAGCTCCGGAACCAACGAACAAGAAGGAGCAGTCGTTCTTGGGAGCCTTAAATTTCTATGGCCGTTTCCTGAAAGGAGCTTCACAAGTGTTGGAGCCACTTTACCGCCTCCTGGACAAGGACAAGGCATGGAATTGGACAAAGACTGAAGCAAAGGCGTACCAGAGTGCCAAGAGCCTGCTGGATTTATTCGCCGTCCTGGCATACTACGATGTACCACGTCCCATAAGACTGGCCTGCGACGCGTCTCCGTGCGGGCTGGGTGCTGTACTGAGCCAGGTGGGAGAAGACGGCGTGTAAGGACCAGTGACCTTTGCCTCGAGAACTTTGTCAAAAGCAGAACGTAATTACGCGCAGATAAACAGGGAGGCTCGGGCTTAGCTATTTGGTGTTCGGAAATTCCACCAGTACGTTTTTGGTCGGAAGTTTCAAATCTTGAGAGACCATAAGCCGTTGCTGGGCCTCTTGCACCAGGCCAGGCCTGTTCCTGCCGTGTTGTCACCTGGGATGTTGCGCTGGAGTCTGCGACATTTTGCATACAACTACGAACTGTTGTACGTACCTGGCTCCAAGCTGCCACATGCCGACGTTTTCAGTCGTTTTCCGCTTCCTGTCGAGAATAAGCACGAGTCACCGTTGGGAGACGTCTTGCTGCTTGAGGCAGCGCCGGAGGTTTCTCTAGATTCTACCAAGATCGCAGCATTAACACTGACTGACCCGGTTCTGTCGCATGTGCACCGCTGCATTTTGCAAGGCTGGCCTTCAGGGAAGCTGCCAGAGGAATTCAGCCCCTTTGTGGCCAGGAAGAACAAACTCTCCAGCTACAGAAACTGTGTGCTCTCATCTCGTGTTGTGATTTCGGGTCCCGCACATTCTGAAGTCCTTGACATCCTACACACCATGCACCCTGTAGTAGTGCGGATGAAGGGTCTTGCACGCAGCACAGTGCGGTGGCCGGGCATCGACAGTCACGTCGAACGCAAGATAGCTGGCTGCCAAATGTTCCAAGAAACTCAACAAGGCCCCAGCAAGGCACCGGTGCACCCATTGCAGTTTACGAAGAACCCTTGGTCTCGTTTGCACATTGACTTTGCCGGTCTCTTTAAAGGGGAAGTTTTTCTGTTAGTCGTCGATTCGCATTCCATGTGGTTGGAAGTTTCCTTAATGGAATCAATGTCGACCAGTGCAGTACTCAAGGAACTTCGGGCGATGTATGCTCCCTTTGGCATTCCCGAAGCTTTAGTGTCGGGCAATGAAACTGCGTTAACGTAAGAAGAGTTTGCTGAGTTGTCAACCAAGAACCAGATCCGGCACATTACAGTCGCACCCTATCACCCGTCCTCTAATGGGCAGACTAAGAGGAAGGTACTGGATACCACGGCCGGTCTCGACGCTCGCGCTCGCTTACGGCCTGAGCAGGCGCCAAGGAGGCAATGCATTTTTTTCAGAGCTGCGCCACCGGTGTTCGCGAGAGCGCGCTGCGAGCCAACCCGTGGTGCGCCGGCGCCGGATGGTTTTGGAGAGGAAGCCGGCGAGCGCACGGGCACGTTTTTCCACGTGTTGTTTTTGCCGCTGTGCGTGTGAACGAAAGTGCCTCATGCTTCGCGCGCCTTGCTGACGAGGTCACGTCTCTCAGTAAGTTTCTGCATCGACTTTTTCATGGATACTCATGCTTGCCTCACAAACTTGTGAAGTCAAGCTGCGTATATCAATATTGTGGCTATGGTGTACTGTTGTGTGCCGTTTTGTCAGTCGCGGTCCGGAAAGACTCCCGGTGTGTCGTTTCACCAGTTTCCAGTTGACCAGGAACTGTGCGCCAAATGGCAAAAAAACATTTCTCGAGAAAATCTCGTCATTAATGATAAATCACCCTCGACTGCCGTATGCAGCAAGCACTTCTTGGCGAGTGACTACGTCAGTGACTGTAAGATAAGAAAACTGGTTCCTGGTGCCGTACCAACCGTATTTGAAGGGTATCCTTCTTACCTAGCACCCAGTGCGAAGAAAGCACGTAGGACCCTAAAAGTCCGAGACACTGCTCCCTCTAGGAAGCCATCAAAACGAAAGGCAGAGCCAGAAGAATGCGAGAATGCAGTGCTTGAGTCGCCGGGAGGTGAAATCAAGCAGAAAGCTACTATATGTACCCAAACAAGAAACAACGATGCGCAGCGAGCAAGTCGATATCTTTTAATGATTGCAAGACTTCGTTCGCAGGTAGCGTACTATCGCTCCAGTTGCTCAGAAACACAGCAGCAACTAGAAGCAGATATAAAGGTAATCTCCTTATATTGTGACGACAAGCGCTACTCAGCTTTGAAAAATATTGCTTCAGACGCTGAAAAGGGAGAGAGAAAGGCTGTCTTCCTGCTTCACCAAGTTGACGGATACCAGAAGAAATTCCAGCCTTATCCCGAAGAAGTAATAAGAGAATGTGTCATATGGCGCTTTCTTTCGCCAAAAGGTTACGATCATGCCCGGACTAACCTGCTGACCCTGCCACATAAGTGCACACTGCAGCGCTACGTAGGTCCCAGCTCAACTTCTTCTGGAATGAGTGGCATCATGAAAGAAAAGCTCATTCACAAGGCTTCCTTTCTCAGCCACAAACAGCACATGGCTTCGTTAATAATCAATGAAGCAGCAATAAGCCAAAGTGCATATACGACCGGAAGTCTTATGTAGTATTTGGTATCAGAGACAAGCCAGAAAGCGGTGCATCACGTACAAAGAACAAAACACTTGCAAACCGAGTCCTGTGTTTTGTGCTCCACGGAGTGGCCAGCTCGAACAAGATCCCATGTTCGTACTACTTCACCAAGCAGCTGAGCGGGAGAGACTTGTATGCGTGGACGAAGGACGTCATCTCTGCAGCTGAGGAATGCGACTTTGTGGTGATTCGAATAGTTACCGACAACTACTCAGCGAACAGAACAATGTTCAAGCTCATGGGGAATGGTTCCTTGTCAACCATAGTGAAGCATCCTCACGACGATGAACGCGAAATTTTTTAAGCTTCGATCCTTGCCATGTTTTCAAGAATGTCCGCAGCCAATTTTTGGAACGGGAGCTCACAGACAGCACTGGCGTCATCAGTGGAACATTTGTCCAGAAACTCTATGAGCACCAGAAGGACATGTCTATAAAGTTGGCCAGAAATCTTACAAGGAAACATGTGTATCCGTCGAATATAGAAAAAATGAACGTGCTACGCGCCGTGCAGGTGTTTTCGCCCCAAGTCACTGCCGCACTGGAACATCTCCAGCAGAACTCGCGAGTCTGCTCCCTTCTCTTCACTTTCAGGGATGCAACATCGACGATCAACTTCATGACACCACCTACAATGGAAGTGGCTGCAAAATGTCCATCTCCAGAGAAGACGATGACAGACTACTGTGGCTGCAAAATGAGTTTTGCAGCTACGTGAAGACGATTCAAGAATGTTCCATTGCCACTGGTGTTGGGAACTTCACTGAGGAAACATACAGTGCCCGTACTTTTCAGCACGAACTCCACAGTGGAGGTAACCAGGTTTCTACTGAGAAAAGGCGTGAGTTACGTTCTGACTAGAAAATTCAACAGTGATCCCATTGAGGCATTGTTTGGACAACTGCGCTTTATGTGCGGAGGTAACGGCGCGCTGGACGCAAGAGCCGTTACTACAGCTTTGGACCACATAGTAACGAAAAAAGCCCTGCCATCGAAAGGAGTCGCTGTACAAGATGAAGACGCAGAAGAAGCGGCCGCCTCTGTTCCTCAAGATGTAGTTCAAGAATTGAAAGCTCTGAAAGCACATATTTCAGCACCGCCTGCGTCTGTTGCTTATTCAGGCTTGGTGTATGTAGGTGGATACCTTGCCAAGCTTGTCAGTGATCTTGGATGTCACGCTTGCGTCATGCTTGTGACGACAAACAAGAGTAGCAGTCCTCTGTACAAACTTCTGAGCACACAAGAAAATTGTGAACTTCACTATCCGAAGCCCGAGTTTCTAGCTCTCCTGGAAACAATTCTGACTTTTTTTGAAAAGGCGGTCAAAGCTCTCCCACGATCAAAGATTCTCGAAGCCTTGCAGCTAATAGTTGAGCCACATCTAGAAGATTCACCCCTCCTAAGCTGCCCAGAAGGTGTTGACCGGAGTAACACCAAACGCTTAGCACATCTGATCTCTGAAAACTTCCTGCGAATTCTTCTCGTCAACTACACAAAGACATTAACAGACCAGAATGACAAGCCGTCTGGATTCACCCACAAACCAACGCGAAAGCATTTCAGCCTGTGATTGACATTCCTCGGAACTCTGAGTCACACGATAACGTTGTATATGTCATTACAACCAATGCCTGTTATTTCTTTCAGTCCTTTTACGTATGTGAAAACGATTTCATGGCTTCAAAAAGTAAAGAATCTGTCTAATGTGGTGTCTTTCGCTCAGTGAGAGAAGGTTGAACAGGTAGATTTGAACCTTTTGGAGCGGCAAACGTTGTTATTGTCATAATACATTTTGGACTATTGACATAGACTGTGAAGGCCTTTAATAGGAAAATAAATGTTTCTTAACCCTGGCTTCATGCTGAAATATCTTGCTTCATTTTTACTCATGTGACTCGCAAATAATCCAGCCGTGCCCATTGATACTATGCGCCATGACAGCATGCCAACTTCAATGTTTTCAGATCCATATACTAGTCCCCTGCATTGCATGCCTATAGCGGTAACTGCATAAGGCAAGGTTTTAAAGTGCTTGCTCAACGCAGTGGGAGCAGCCGTTCAGCGACACGTGCAAGGTGCCTCAAACAGCGCGCGCCGAGGCTACGTCGGGCGAACATTTCAGCGGCTCCCGTCGAGCGGAGCGGGGTTGGCTCGCAGCGCCCCCGGAGAGTTGCGGCGATAGGCAGCAAATGCCCCTCTTGCACAGGCCGTAGGGGAGAGCGAGCGTGCGCGTCGAGACCGGCCGTGTGGAAACAAAAAGAGTGCCACGCAAGTTGTCTGAGGGGGACTGGGCAACAAAGCTGTCTCGTTTCTTGTTGGGCCAGCACATCTTACCCAATTAAACTACGGGGAAGAGTCCGGCTCAACTTCTAATGGGGAGACGACTGCGATCTGCCATAGACTGTCTGCATCCAGATTTCCATCTGGATCGATCATCCCTGGAGCGTTACTTCCGAGACGGCTCTCAAAGAGTTCGGGAGTTTTGTCCCGGCGATGCGGTGTACGCACGGAACAATCAAGGTAGCACCAAGCGGGTTTCCTGGTTCATCGCTTCAGTCACAAGACCCCTGTCATACCAAGTTCGTCTGTCCGACGGTCGCGTTTGGTAAAGACACGTTGATCAACTTCGCAACCGTGCCATTCCTCTACACCTTGGTGGAGCTGCTAGTGACACTTGTGGTGACACGACCGATGGTGATCACCCCTCTGTGATTGGCCAGGACCCACCATCGCCGGGGGTGAATGAAGATTCTAAAAGTCCAAATCTACCGGCCAGCCCCACTACCTCTCCGCCTAGACCCGACGGTCCTAACCTGCCTGGAAGCCTTTCACAAAAGCAGAGCTCTCCCAGCGAACCTGCAACAACAGGAGCTTCTAGGTACCCCCAACGTGAGAGAAGACCCCCACATGCGTTACCAGGACTATGTCCCGTAGGGGGGAAGGGATGTTGTTTATGCAGCATATCAACGGGCAACTGTGAGCGATAGCAGCGCAATCCTCCGGTAGGCGGACGTGGAAGGACTCACTGTTCGCCATTCCGTTTTTCTACCTCTCCGACTCTTGTACGTGGCCGAGGTCGGCCTTATAGATAAACCTTTATTATGTATACCTTACAGTTCGATACCAGGACCATTCGCATTTTTTGATCGTGCACCAATCACCTAGCAGTGTTTGGATATTTTCGTTTTGTATACAACATAAATGATGCCGAAATCGCAGTTCTCGCTACGCTCAGTGTCGTACGACACTGAGCGTAGCGACAACTTCGATTTCGGGATATTTTCCTTTTACACAGAACGTGTTACTTGGCTGGCACATAACTGTTCTAGAGCGCAGCTCTTAGGCGCCCGTGTCCGGCTTCAGCGGCGTCGCCGTCGTGGTCGGCGTAACCGCGCGGTGCATGGTGCGTAAATTTCTCCGCTAGATTTAGCGGAAAAAATTCCCCACTAAATTTAGCGGAAAAATTTCCCCGCTAAATCTAGCGGAAAAAATTCCCCGATAAATCTGGCGGAAAAGTTTGCCCCCTAAATCTAGCGGAAAGTTTTCCCCGCAAAATTTAGCAGAAAAAATTCCCCGCTAAATCTAGCTGAAAAAATTCCCCGCTAAATCTAGCGGTAAAGTTTTCCCACTAAGTCTAAAAATATAGCGGAAACTTTTTCCCGCTAATTTTCGCGGAAACAATTCTACGCAAAAACTAGCGGAATATTTTCCCCGCTAACTTTAGCGGAAAATTTTCTCCGCTAAATCTAGCTGAAAAATTTCCCCGTTAAATCTAGCGGTAAATTTTCCTTGCTAAATCTAGCGGAAACTTTTCCCCGCTAAATATAACTGAAAAAATTCTAAGCTAAATTTAACGGGAAATTTTTTCCGCTAAATTTAGCGGAGAGTTTCCACTAAATGGGGGCGAGCAGGAGAGGAGGAGGGGCATAGCCCCCTCTCCGTATCTTCCCCTCCTCCTCCTCAAGAGCTGCGCTCTAATTTGGCATTATAGGGAGTTGTAACCGGCTTTCATTTTTTTTTATATAGCCTTCCCAAACCACAAATACAAAACGCTACTGCCAGCCCAACGTCGTACTCGGGCACAGTTGAGGACGATACAAAAAAACACAGGCAAGCGCTTGGCTTTGAATGTCTCCCGTGCTATTCAGAGGGGTGATGCTCATATCTCATCTAGACTAGTGTGTGCCAGAGCAGCACCTTCGCCGCCGTTAGATTTTTCTCGTTTCTCCCTACTTGGTCGCCAAACGATTGGTGAGTCAACACCTACTCCAACGCAGTTTTTAAATCAAACTTGGCTGCTAGGTAAAATAGAATAAAAACAGCTTATCATCTACATTCGTCGAGCTTATTATCAAACACACGAAAACTGATCGTTGAACTTGCCTACCCAGTGATGGTGGCCCACCATGACCTGGTGGTCTCTTCAGATGGTTGATCTCGCCTTTAGTCAAGAAAATTCGCTAAAATCGGCGCTGAAATCAGAATTTCCTCAGGGACAGCCGGTCACACGGGGAGGGACGACAAAAAGTTTACAGCCGCTGAAACCTTAATGATGGGTGATATATTTTTCTGATAGATAGCTCTTTAGGCGGTGCATACCAGGTGTTCACCTTGGATTTTTCGTATCCTCCGGGACTGTACATACCCGGTGCTCTAGCGGGTCACATCACGTGATCCAAGACGTTGCGACGCCAAGGACGCGTTCCACTCCTAGCAGACGCAACGAGACAGCTGTGAGCTTTCAGCGTTTCTACCAAGTGTCCACACTCTTTTTTTTTCCACTTCGGTGTGCTTTATGAACACCGCCGTTTATGAGGAAGCTGCAATGTGGTACGAGTCTCTATTCAGAATCGTTCCGGTACGTCTCGTTGCCAGAGTTAAGATGCCGGGTTTTTTGCGGTGCCAAAAACGACGGCGCTACGACGGCACCTAGCTCGACGCTGCATTGCATTATGTGTTACAACTTTCTTTGCCGCTAGAATAGACCGTTCCATTAGGGTAATAGCAGAGAGGATAAAAAGATAAAAAAATGCCCTCCCCCTCTCACCCCGCATGTCGTCTGCTCCGCCGAGTGGGCTGTACCTAGCATCTGGCTGGCGTGCAAACTCTGTTTAAAATCGCGTCATTTTGGAAATTTCAAGCTCAGATGCGCATATTTTGGTATACCAGTTATCGTGTAATACTATGCTAGATAAAAAAAACTAACAGGGTTCAATGGCGCTCTTACGTACGTGCAAATAAAAAAAAGGAAAACTGTGTCAGATTGGCCGGTCTCTCCGGCGAAAAGTAAATCCGGTTGCTGTACCTTGTTTTACTATACAAAGTTCATACTGGTGTAGGCCTTTAGCGACCATGAGGGAAAGTCTGAAATAATCAATAAAAACGTGCTCTCCTGCCGCAATGCACGCAGTAGTTTAGGGTAGTACTGCCGGATGACTCAACTGCTATTTAAGTAACGGAAAAAAGATATGCTAGTTGATCATTTACCGAAATACAACAACAGAGAGCTATAGGCTGGTTTTGGAGTAGCTATAACTATTCTAAGAACGCGAACCACTTCACAACGGCATCCACGAGTGAGAGTTCAATGTTCCGCATAGCAAGCCGGTACAGCCCAATCATGGAGAATGGCAACCTCCCCGTTTGTCGTCTACTAGCGGAGTCGGGCGCGTGCTCTTTCTCTCGTTTTACCCTGCCGAACCCACTGGACTTCCCGGATGTATGGAGAGGGCGCTGCTGTCGAACAAAATGGAGCTGCGCAGAGAGCGCTAAATGGAATGGTCTATAATGGCCGGTCTAAACCGAGCAGGAAAACGAATCCCGGATAAATCCGGAGGGAAAAGTGTGACGTCAACGGTCACGTGAACGTAACTTTTTGCGGGTCCCGCTTTGCGGCTCCAAAGTTCAATACATTGAACTGGAGAGAGCCGGACGGCACCGAAGAGCCCCTCGAGGGAGAGATGGATAAAGAGGGGGGGGGAGGGTTTGTCAATCGCTTCTCGGGAACCAACAAAAGGACAAAGGAAGGCTTAAGAAGAAGGAGAAAAGGCACCCTTTGTGGGATTTTTGATTGGCTTCGAGGTGGAGAATACAACAACATGGTTTGTCAATCGCTTCTCGGGAACCAACAAAAGGACAAAGGAAGGCTTAAGAAGAAGGAGAAAAGGCACCCTTTGTGGGATTTTTGATTGGCTTCGAGGTGGAGAATACAACAACACCAACTGCTTCTTAAGCCTCCCTTTGCCCTTTTGTGGCATACCCAAAAAGCAACAAGCGCACCCCCCCCCCTCCTCCCTCCGCTCACAGTTTCCGAGTTGGGCGATGAGGGTAGACCGCTTTCTCCTGATTAGCCGAGGGGTTCATCGGGGTGGGCCGGAGAAAGCTCAATATAGACCTTTTTCGCATAACCTCAAACCAGCCAGTAACTAACGTACCCTCGACCTGGTGCATTTTTGGATTGCCCGCTGACACAGGGTTCGCAACCGCCAAGGGTATGGGCGAAAAGGCTTAAAAACGGACGTCGGAGTTAGTTCCGAGTGCTCCTTTTTACCGTGCTGCAATTTCCGAAAATCTACGGTTGCCTGGCTACCACTGCGTGGTTGTCGGATGGATAAATAATTAAAAAAAAAACATAAGAACAATAGCAGAAAGTGTGCCATGAGCACAAGAAGCTGCCGCGCGAGTGTGGCTGCAATGTTATCAAGCTTCGCATTTCCCCCAAGAATCATTATTTATGCAGTCAATCGACTCCGAGCTTGTATCGCGAGGGATTCGTATCAGACTCAACGTCACGTTTAAGCTTACGACCACTTCGTCTACGACAAGAGGACCGATTTTAATTCCCGGCGCTGATGGTCCAATTAGGTTATCACTGCAAGCCCCATGGTATGTGAAAGGTATGAAAAAGTCTACATGCCACCACTCAAGATGGAGTTATCAAATTGCCGAGAGCTTACCTGCATAGACTACATTAAACTGCTCGTATATACTTTGCTGTGGAAACTCAATCAAAACATCCCCACCGTCTTCGTCCTCGTTTTCTCGAGGAGGCAATCTGATGGCCTGTGAGTAGCCAGCTGGATTCAACTGGACAAGCTCCAACCAAGTTATTGCAGCCCACCATAGCCAAGTCTAGCCAAGTTCCCCCATACCCACACCGTTGCCTACCCAGATAGCTGTGCGGCCAGAACTAGCCGCTATTTCTTTTTCTAAGCCGCTAGACGGCGTCGTCGGCGACGCAATTCTCAAGATGGCGGCGCCGTTAAAGAAAAGGTCTATAGTCAAGTTTGGTCCCGCAAAGCGCTAGCCGCAAAACGTCAGGTTCACGTGAACGGTGACGTCACTCCACTCTCCCGGATTTCTCCGGGACCCGTTTTTGCTCTTTTTAAGGACTGGTTTGAACCGCCCGTAAGAAAAAGTTGCGATATACTATTACATTATGTTTTGTCATACCTGGTCGTTTGACTGAAAAATCAGATCACCGACAAAACGTTATTCTACCCATGGCACTGAAAAAATATTTTGCCTCAAATAATTGAAAGCTTTCTAGATCTGCACCTAGATGTCTAACGATATTCATCGTGAAAAGAAATACCGTGAATGTTTGGTGTCTTTGATATAGCGCCCCCTGATATTTCAGGCCTGGCAGGCCCCGCCGTTGCTGAGCACCCCGTTTGTTGGTCTTGTGCCGCTTTGGCCTTGTCCCCTGGAGATTTTGGTTCAGAGAATAATACAGAGAAGAATGGAAAACGCGAACACATCTATCATATCGGCTCTTTAATATTTATTATTTAAGTCGACGCGCACGGTGCTAAGCTACAGGCTGACTCACGTGAGAACTATTATTTCTCTACTTTGCCAGGCACGCCGCCATCCACTAACCTATTTCCTGCAGAAATAAATAAGTGATTTCGCTTAAGGAAAATGAATATAAGGTAATAATATGTACTATATAAGTAAATAAAATATATATCTATCTATCCATCCATCCGTCCATCCATCCACCAATTCACGCATCCATCCACCCATCCATCCATCCATCCATCCATCCACCCGTCGATCCACCCATCCACCCACCCATTCGATGAATGGGCGGATGGTTGAATGGATGGATGGGTGGATGAATGGGGTGAACGCCCACCCGTCCGTCCGTCCGTCCGACCGTTTGTCCGTCCACCCATCCACCCACCCGTCCGATGAATGCGTGGATGGATGGATGGATGGATGGATGGATGGATGGATGGATGGATGGATGGATAGGTGGATGAATGAAGTAAACCCCGCCCGCCCGCCCGCCCTTCCGTCCGTCCGTCCGTCTGTCCGTCTGTCTGTCTGTCTCTCTCTTTATCTATCACTATGTACATATATTTATAATATATAGAAGTACAAGCCAGTCAAGCACAAACAAGCTAAAAACTCAACAGAAGGAACGGGCAGTGGGTGAGGGAGAAAACGCAATGTACAGCAAAAGAACAACACACAAACCCGGCCTAGTACCCAACAGTATTTTTTAGGATGACAACAATCCTCTGTCGAGGAGGCTACAAACCGTGAGTCATCATCTGGGGCGTTCGCGGTTCTCAGAAATTGGCCATTCCCCACCTGACATTCCTACACCCGTAGGTCCCCTTAATACCATACGCGGGGCGTCCCCGCAGGGAGTGACACTGTCTCTACCCACGCTAATATATATATATATATATATATATATATATATAATGAGGGAGGGTGAGGAGAACCTAGACAACGCCAAATATACCTCGGAACCGCGGGCGGGGTAAAATGTGTGGGTCCGGTCAAAAGTCGCGCGTGAGGCACTCGAATAGAGGCCCTGCCACCCACCATCAGTTTCCTACGTAAAAAAATACGAAACTCGGTTTTTTCATGAGTTTCGTGTATGCCTCATTTTAACCCTTCAAATTTTTAGAGGAGGTAAGGTTCTTCTAGCTCGCGTTCTAGATCGGATTTGAAGCCAGATTGAAACAGTGTTACTAAGAGTTTCTCGGCAGAGTGCTTCGGTAATGAAAAATGTTTTGAAAGCGGTAGTTGCTTTGGGGTATTTGAGTGGGATATATGAATGATGATTCTAATACTGATGGTTGTTTTGGTTTGCCCCACATAGAGCACCCGGCAAACCTGGCACTCCAAAAGGTACCCGCAATTCGTAGTGCAGCATCTAAAATCGCCGACAGTTTTAATGCCAAAAAAATTAGTGCGAAAGGCAGTGTCCCCTGTGACAACATGTGCGGACACCTCCCACTGAGACTTTACACATGGTCTACACGCGGAGAAAGGGGCGTTTGTCGCGAGAGTGCACAAGCTTGTCCCTTATGTTTCTCTAGCACCGGTAAAGCATAAAAGGGGAAAGAGTTTTTTTTTTTTTTTCACTGCGTGTTTATGCGGATCGGCGGGCATTATATGGGAATTTAACTATAACTATTATCAGTGCAATTAAGAAAAAAATAAGTATTTAACTTTTTAATTTCTAATGCTAGGTTGTGTATGTTTATATTACACACTTTGAGGCGGTCGTATGCCAAGACTGTTTCCATTTGTTGAATCCACGTAGCCAGCACACGTTCCGCGATATTCGTCCCTGTATTTTGCACTTTTATCCTGCTAATATCCGCCCAGCCATAGAGACATGCAGCGAAAACGGCATTCAGAAAACGTCTTCCCCCTTTATTTAAGAATGTGTAGCAGCTAAAAATAACAATATATATATATATATATATATATATATATATATATATATATATATATAATGTAAACGGCTAAAATCTCGCGAGGATCTATTTTTCAGGAATTTCTTCAATCGCCTACAATTCACGAAAAATAGGTCGCGCGAACAATTCCGGTAAAATGTAGACATTGGAATCCATAATGAGATCCCACCGCGACGCGAAAATTAGAACCCGCGAATTACTCCTAAACTTCAGCTCCGACCTAGATTGTGAAATATTGAGCTCAAGAAGAACATGTCGTTTACAATATATACATACGAAATAAGATCGTCAGCTTAAAGCAACAATAGAGCATTTAATCCCAATAGTTTGGGGGCTCGGATTTCTCAAGGGCTTGACATAACAGATGTCAAGACCTTGAGAAAGCTGGGTCCGGCTGACGAAACTGTTGGGAATAAACATCGTAATGTTGTTTTAAGGGGACGTTTTTATTTTCTTATGTTTTGCGTGCGTGACTTACGTTAGTAACATATGCATATATATATTTAGCTCACCCATCGATGAAATTTACCCATTGTGTATCACAAGATTACATAAACTTCCTGGATATAACTGTGGAAATCACTAATAACAAATTAATTACGAAACTTTACAGAAAACCTACTCATGCACAAAAATACCTTCTTTTCGACAGCTACCATCCTCGAAAGTGTAAGACTAGTCTGCCCTAACTCAAACGCGTACTAACCCAGCAGAGATATCTAACTAATGTAATCGATGACGCTAAAAGCAAGGCGAGAAACCTGGACCGCCCAGATATCATTGGTAATCGAATAGAGCGTCCTCAAGAAAGCAGACAGTCTAACACTACATTAACGTATACAGGCAAACTTCCAAACATCTGCAACATTCTCAGCAAAAATTGCTATCTTCTGTCGCAAAGCGACCGCCTCAAAGAAATCTTTCCCGCCGCCCGTCGGGTCGTCTATCGATACGGAAGGAATCTCGGGGACGTCTTAGTAAAATCAAAAACTACCACTCCCGCAGGCCTAGGTTGCCGACAATGCCGAAAGCTCAGGTGTAAACTATGCAAGAACATGTCAGAAGCAAAGAACGCCACGAGCACAAATTCAGAGTTCACTTGGAACATAAGGGGTAGCTACGATTGCACTACGTGAAACTTGATTTATCTCCTGCACTGCGATGTCTTGGGTAAACAGTACATAGGACAGTCGGATCTGGCTTTCAAGCTACGCTTTAACAACCACAAATGTCACGCACAAAACACACCGGTCTCAAAGCACCTGTCTCTTCCCAATCACTCTATCGAGCACATTTCTGTTGCACTTTTGGAATCGGGCTTCAGCACCATTAAAATATGGTAAAAAGAATCGTATTTGATTTACGAGTTCAATGCCTTAAACCAGGGCATTAATGAAAGTCCGGGAAGGTTGTTTAGTTTGCATCTAGCTCCTGGGAAAGGTAGGCTTCTCCGTCCTTGAGCTTCCCGAGATGCGCACGCGGAAGATTCTACAAGATCCTCAAACTTAACAATCAATATTTAAACCACATCCTCCTACGTTCGACTACGAAGAAAACCTCCAAAGCGGGTAAATGCGCCTCAAGCGGTTAATCTCAAGCAGGCATAGACTGTTACATCCTAAAACATCCTCTTCATAGAAAAATCCCCCAAAGTTTTAATCCACCTCAAACATTGACCTTCTAGCACAAAGGAACGTCTCGGGATTTAGTCCCGTCGGATGCCGCATATTACCCATACCTGCTTTAAAGACGAGCTACCCCTTCCCAAGCAAGAACGTTCGGACACACCAATTTTTCGTTTTTCTCCTTTTTCTTTAAAATTTTTTTTGTGCGATTTTTGTTGTGAGAGCGTAAACAATCTACCCCCCAACTTTTTTTTTTGTGCATTTTTGTTGTGCGAGCGCGGATAATCTCCCCTTAGCAGTTTCTTCTCCCCTATTTGTTCACTTTCTTAGCTTTTTTTGCTTGATTTTGTTGTTCATCACTCGCAAGATTTATCTCCTCCTCCCCTCTATGTGAATTACTATCTGATTTGACACTGTTATTTCCATCTCCTATTGCTCTTTACCCCCTCTAATTTCTTTTTAGGGGTATATAAACACTCATGGGCTGTACACTCGTTACCTGATGATGAGCGGTTCCCACTCGACACGTCGTAATAAGCTTCGTATTAGTAACTCCGACAATACGCATCTTTGACTTATATATATATATATATAGCTCACAAGGAGATTGCCTAAGCTGTAGTCATGTGTTTATTGGTCGACGTTCCGAGCGGAGACCGCTCTTTATCAGATCATGGTAGAGTGTGGACGGCAAACAATTACCACCCCCCCCCCCCACACACACACACACAAAATAGGAGAGAAACAAAAGAGAGTACGAAGAAGGTCTAAAGGATTGTTCTGGCAGGCGGTCGTTCCAATGCACGGGTTTCAAACCGCCGTGTACAACGCCATCGGGGGCCACCTACGTTTTTTTTAAGAAAAATAAATACATAAATAAAATAAAACAACGAGGGAATTAAGAAAACACAAGACCAAAGCGTTGCGGGGTCGGGCGGTGGGGCAAGAAACAAAGACACAACAAACAACAACAAAATTAAAAAGAAACAAAGAGTGAATTAAGCAATCACAAGACCAAAGGACCGTGGGGTACGTCGGTGGGGCAAAAAGGCGACACACCGAGTCGAGAGGCGACGCTGCCTAACGATCAAGATACACCTCGACACCCCCCTCTTTCTCTCGGGCACGCTGACAACCACAAGCACCACCCAGCCCCTGCGCCAGTACCAAGACATTCCTCTAAATAAATGGCTTACGGTGTAAAAGACGCTTCTTAATGAGAGTTTGTAATGCCCGCCCAATCGGTCCCCCGCCAATACGGAGGATCACGGACGCATAACAATTACGGTTGTAAGCAGTTCAGTTTCCAGCGTTCTCGTTTATGCCGGCTCGCAGGGTGTTCAATTTTATGATTAGAAATGATTATCTCTGTTCCCATTAGCGCGTTGTACGGAACCCTAACTGCAGCAATGCAGCAGATATCTTGCTGAAACTGTGTTTAGGCAGACGTAAATGTTTAGAAAGCGGGAAGCCGGGATCTGAGGGGGCGTGGGCCCTGTGGTTGTTAAATGTGGATCTAGAGGGAAAGTTTGTTTGACCAATGTATTGCATGTTACATACCCCGCAATGCAGGAGGTAAACAACATCTGCCGCCAAAAGCCAAACTTTATTGAATTAATTTTGGATCACACTAGAATATCCATAAGACATTTTTTCCGACGGTAAACAACGCGTGGTGGTTCCGGAAAGACAGATTGGAGGTGCTGGCTGTCAGGCAGAATGTTATGATTTTTACGCAAAATGTCATTAATGTTAGGAAGATTGCTGGCATGCGTTAAAACTAGACTGCGCCAATTATTGCCTGAGTTTCTTCTGCTGTTCTTGTTAACCGCTACCATGCAGTTGAGCGTTCTCGCTTTTTCAATGGCGTCATCGACTATGCTTGTTGGATATCTTTGTTTGGAGAACACCCTCTTTAGTTTATCAGTGTTTTGCCTAAAATCCTGTTCATTGTTGCAAATTCGTTTAAACCGGTGCGCTTGGGAGTAGGCAATACTCTCTTTGCACTGGCGGGGATTGTAGCTCTAAAATGAAGGTATTGCTGTCTATCTCTCCGTTTTCTATTCGGCTTTGTAAAGAGCCTGTTGTTACTGATTTCTACAGTGACGTCTAAGAAGTTAATTGAGTGTTGCGAGATGCTATAGGTGAACCAAATTGAAGGATGCGCTGAATTGAAGGCGGTAGTTAATGAGATTAGGTCGGCCTCCGTGCTCGTCCGTGTCATAAAAATGTCATCGATATATGTACCTTTTATAGAAATGTGGTTGGATGTGACAGCTTGTCAAAAGTTTGCTCTGCGATCCCCACCATAAATAGGTTTGCATAATTTGTAGAAATTGTTTTTTTTCTTATGGCAGTCCGACTAGTTTGGAAACAGTGTTTGTCTGCGAATTCGAAGTTATTGCATTCAAGTACGAGTCGTGTTAGTTCCGTTAATGACTGGCAATCTAGCTCGATTGTTTTGTCAGCTTGTGCATAGGGCTCGTGACCGCTGCGATGCCGTCCTCATGTGGAATATTAGTGTATAGCGCTGAAACAACTAATATTACAAGGAAGGAGTTAGCGGGCACTACCAAGTCAGCCAATTCTCGTGGGAAGTGGTTAATATTGCACAAAAACGACGCGAAGGTTGGAGGGATATCTCTGATTAATGAGGTAACGAAAATGTATCTTCGTTCGACAACAGTTTCTATGTCTGATACAATAGGACTCCCCGGGTTGCTTTCTTTGTGTATCTTAGGTAGTGCATAGAAAAGGTTAGATTTGGGTGCGATGGTTTAATACAATAAAAAATATCGTCAGTTATTTTGCCTTTAATTTTTTGGTCTCACAAAGCCACCAGGACGCCCGACTCAATTTCCGATGTTGGGTCGTGAGGTAGGTATTCAGAGAATTTTGAATCATTTAACTGTCTGAAGCCTTGCTTGATATAATCTTCTGTGTTGAGAACGATGACAGCACCGCCTTTGTCAGCTGGCCTAATAACAGAGTCGTCTCTGGAGCTGAGATCCTTCACGCACTCTTTTTCGGAGACTCAAAAATTGTGTTTAGGAGCTCGGCGTTTTTCAAATGTCGCTAAAGCCCCTCGCTGGAGAGCCTCTATGTAGGTCCAAATTCTTATTCCACTTCGTTGTTGATGTTCAATGTCTCTTCGGATTGGAAGGACGAGAGATATCACGGTCCTTTGGGCTTTTGTTGATGGACAAAATCTCGTTGATGGACAAAATCTCAGACCCTTGGAGAGGATCCTGATTTATTCCGGTGTAAGAATTGCTTTCGAAAAGTTAATGATATTGTCACTGAGTTTGTTTTCGTTCGACGGTTCCTTACAATTGACCCCGGAGGCTGGCGCCGCTAGTGTTGTGTTCCGCGTGGTGTTACCATGACTGCAAGGATTGTTATTTTGTTCTTGACATGGGTCAGGACAGGTCTCTTATGATACTGAGTTCTTAGTTAAATTTTCCATGTTTCGATTACTGTGAGGAGTATCTCGTTCCAGGTTTCACCCAAAAACAGTGTCATAATCTGGAAGCGGACCCGAAATGTTTGATGGGCAAATGTTTTCTTCTTAATAGCACAAGTTTCGGTGAATCTTTTCTGTTCATAGCGTGTGAGTTCATCTTTCTCAGCAATGCTCACAGTATTTGTGACCATTATCTCCCTCTCCTCCAGCGATTTTGCTGACATCATTCTAATGTGATGTTGTTTTTTTAATATCAAGAATTTTGAGCGAGGCTTCCGTGAGAGTGTCCTCCCAAATCTGCTGCTCATTATCGTTGAAACCGCTGAGAGACGGCAAACTCGGCATATATATACATATATATAATCGATCATATGCAGATGAATGAACAGTACTTAATCCAATGAATAACAGAATCAAAGTTTTACGAACCTGCCGAAAGCCAAAATAAACGGCGGAGCCAGAATATATATCTCTCTCTTTCTTTCTCGTTTCCTCTGTGTATATATATTTATATATACACACGGTGATAAAGTTTAACGGGCCGCTTGGACGTGGAACGGAAGTTGACAGGTTCCAGGAAGGGCTTCAATGCACAACGTTTTAAGCGGGGACCGCTTTTCTTCGGGGTGGAATGGAGTGTGACACTCCATGTCAGCGCCGCGTCGAACCGCGGCGGCTGCCGCAAACATCTCCAACGGTGGTGACGGCAGCTTGAGGGCTTGGTTACTGTAACCTAAACAATAAATATTCTTGTTGAAGAAAACAAAAAAAAAAAAGCCGTGTTGTTACTGTGTTTGGCTTTCGTGCGGAGGCCCTGAACTTGATTCCTGGGAGCGGCGCGTTTTTAATTTATTCTTTGAATTTAGCGTTCTCATTGGTTCGAAAACCTTGTCGTCTGATTAGAGGTACGAATGCTCTACACGCTGGAAGTTCTACGCCGATTATTCCAATACCCACGCGGCTACATAAGTGACTCCGCATGGCAAATCAAGTCAGTCTCGCCCCAGCGTTCGACCCTGCTGTTTCGCCACCACCGACGCCTGCGACGCTAGCGTTTTTTTTATATTTGTTTGTGCAAAAGTTTGCCCCGTTCAGCATTCAGTTTCTCCAGTTAATTCACCGCCTGATCATTTTTCATTCGTGATATTTTGGTGGAGGTGCGGGGTATTGCATTCTGTGGCCGTGAAACGTACCTCTCCGAAGACACCTCAGCCAAGTGAGGCGCTCAGCCCCGGAAGGCTACCCTTCGTTGAACTCTCCGAAGTCCGAACTAGCCGCAGTTACAAAGGGCAATCTCAGAAATTCGGACTCCTGCCACAGAGGCTAAGGAAAAAGACCGCGACGATAACCACTTCAAAATGCGTTGTACTGCCCGTCGCTGCACGTATGCCCACGTCCTTCCATAGTGAGCCTCATTAAGACGTCGAGGACTGACCGCAGCTGTATGGGCGAGTGGCCCAGCACACTTGATGGACGGACAAACAGCGCCTGCAGAGTCTTTACTTCACTCTCGGAGGAAAGGCCAGGAACTGGTTCAAAAATGGCGAAACTTCCTTGACCTCGTGGACCACCTGCAAGGATGTGCTGAGTTGGACATGCACCAACCAGATTCAACGGGAGAGGGCCGAGGACCTTCTTCGAATGAAGACTCGGGGCTCAAACGAGTCTATCACCAGTTTCGTCAAGGACCTTGTACGCGCCGACCCTCAAGCCACCGACGAAACAAAGCCTGCGAATCTTGATGCCAGGTGTAAAGGATGACATCTTCGGTTGTCTTTTTAGCAGCGCCTAATCCAAATTCGAAGGTTTTTTTTCAAGGAAGCCACGAACATAGAGCATGCCCACCTCGCAAGAGCCAGCCGCTACCATCGGCACTCGAGCATTGCTGTTTCTTCAGAATCGGTCTACGACATCAGCCCTAGCATCCCCGGCAATCACAACATCATCTGTGAAGGCTTTCGAGAAGAGCTCCGCAAGATGCTCCCTGCTGCGGATCACCCGTCCTCACTATCGCTCGCCGAAGTCATTCGAGAGGAGGTTCATCGAACCTTCCATCCTGAAGCTTCCATCAACATGACGATGCCAGAGGAACCTATATTGAGCTATGCTGCAATGGCCTGACGACCGTCGCAAGCTAAACGCTAGGCCACGGCACCACCCCGACGAGACCCACCGATGCCGCGGTATTTTTAACGCCAAAAAGCCCAAATTCAGTACTTCCACCCGGAGGGACCATCGCCGAGGAAGACCGACGTGTGGAGGACGGCCGATCGACGCCCGTTGTACTACCACTGCGGAGAAACCTACCATATCTACCGCCGTTGCCCCTACAGGCAAATAGGGCTGCGCGGCTTCCACCCGAGCGACCCACGTCCACGTTACGGTCAGCAACTACAGGAGATTGAAGCCTACCTTCGACGACCTCAGTCAGCCCCCTTGAACCTAACAGTGTGTCTCGGTCGATGTCACCAGCGCGTCCAGCTTCGCCGATGAACCGACCTCGTCGTAAGAGCCTGTCACGCCCTTGTCTCGCCCAGAAAACTAAGCCCGGCAACTCCCCAACGCGAAGTTTCCGTGGAGACGACAAAAAGAGCCTCCACTAACGCCGGAGCGCTCCCACTCTTACGACGCCACGCATCGAAACGACACACGGGCAGCAGTGCCCAACAACTTAAACGTTGTTATCGACGGCCATTACGCATCGGAAGTTGAGGACACCCGAGCAGACTACTCAGTCTTGAGTGGGATGCACTCTATCCGCCTTTGAAAAGGGGCGACGCCGTGGGATGGGCCGTAGATACTAACCGCTGGAGGACTCCTTATTACGCCTGTCAGAAGGTGCACTGCTCGCGTCGAACATGACGTCGAACATTCAACATGACTGTGCCAGAGACGTAATTCTATTCATGAGCTTTGTGTGAATACGACGCAGTGATCAACCTTTGAGAAGACAGATTGACGCAGAAAAACACAAAACGGCGTCAGCCGCCATCCGGGTTGCTGCCGACCACGTGAACCAGCCGCCGCGATCAAGTGTTGTTGTACACGTCATCACCGAGGCAGCTTCCTGCCTCTAAGTTGCTCTGGAAGGTATCCTTCAATTGCTCCTGGGAAAAGAAATAGTCGTCGCAAGAGGAGTAGCTGAACTTCGGGAAGGGCGCACTGTTGTCCTCGTGACAAACTTCCGACAAGAAACTCAAAACCCCACGAAAGGAAGGGCTGTGGGCAACGTCGAGGAACTCTAAAGCGCCGCCGAAATCACAGTGATCACTTCAAAATCCTCGGGGTCTCAGCTAGACTGTACGTCGCCAGCGCGTGCTTGTCATTGGCACTAAGTTTCCGGGCCCAAAACGACGGCATCTGATTGACCTCCTCGTCGAATACAGCGACTGCTTCGCGACTTCGTCGTAGGTGCGCCAAACCACCGTTGCCAAGCATCGCATCGTTACCGAGAACAACAAGCTCCCCGTGAATCGATCGCCATACCGTGTCTTCGTAAAACAAAGGGAGGTCATCCAGGAGCAAGTGCAAGAAATGCTGAACGACGCCATAATCCAGCCTTCAATTAGTCCGTCGGCCTCTCCAGTCGTACTGGTCGAGAAGAAGGACGGAACGCCTACGTTCTGCGTGAACTACCGCAGCTGAACGTGGTGACGAAGAAAGACATCTACCCTTACCCCCTCAAAGACGACACGATAGACCGGCTGCGCCCCTCTCGGTATTTTTCATCGATGGACCTGAAGAGAGGATACTGGCAGATCGAAGTCGACGAGCGGGATAGAGAGATGACAGCCTTCGTTACGCCGAATGAACTGTTCAATTTCATGGTATTGCCCTTTAAACTATGCTTGGCACCAGCAGCTTTCCAGCGTGTCATGGGCACCGTACGGTCTGGGCTGAAAAGGCAGAACTGTCTCGTCCACCTTGACGACGACGTCGTAGTGTTTTCAAGAAACTTCGACGAGCACTTGTGACAACTCCGAGCTGTTCTCAAAGCCATAAAGACCGCCAGCCTCACTCTCAAGCAGTCTTGTACACGTAACTATAAAAAGTAATCGATTACAACTACTATTACTCGTGGCTAAAAGTATTCAATTAGATTACTTGATTACGCGACAGCCAAAGTAATTCGACATTACTTTAAGAAGTAACAGTTACTTTTCCGATTACTCTATTCTGTGAAGACTTACATCTTTAGCGCTCATAACAATGAACTACTTAAAACCTATATTTCACATTTTCACAAGTATTGAAGAAGAAAAAAAGGGTTCCCTCCACAGAATGGGCCATCTCTATGCGCTGCATCATGAGATTAACGGTTTTTCTACCTGCGAAATTTCTAGCAGTGTCGTAATCGCTATTTCACTGAAAACACCTCCACTGGTCCCTGATGAATAGAAACTTAGAGTGCTTCTTAAAATCTCTGGTTCCAAATAAAAGGTATTTGGTTTTTTCGCTCTATATATTTTCTTGTACCGGCAACCAAGAGGCCCTCACTCTGTTTCGCACACACACGCGCTTCTCCAGATATTATTTACATATGGATGAACTCGCATGTTATACAAAAGAGCAGCAGCTCCCCAGGCAGCACGAAGATATCGGGCAAATAACGGTCAAATGTCGTTTCAAGTTTTAAGAAATGCTGGTCCCATAATGATTTGCAACCCGGCTCCAGATCGGTCCAAGAACTGAAACCGATGTCGGCACCAAGTTTTCTGACCGACATCTTCAGCCCTTTTACAGCCATCATTCAAGCCGTTTTACAGCCATCTTTCATACCGTTTTAGGTCTCGTTCACATAAATGGCTTTTTCCCCATTCCGTCAACGTCACGTCCCCAACACAAGGGGTATTTTTGCCAGAAGAGGACTTTTGCGCCGGTTTAAGACTGGAAACCTGTTACTGGTGATTAGCGGTAGGTTTCCAGTCTAAAACCGATGGAAAAACAATTTCTTCATGTGCAACAAATACCCGCATTGGTGACGTGACGGTGACAGGGGTGGGTAAACGTTGGCTGTGTGAACGATGCCTTACAGGCTTGTTTCAAACCGTTTCGTGGCTGTTATCGTTCAACCATTTTGGGATCGAAAATGCCATTGTTGAAATTGGTAAGAATATGAATGATTGCGACATCAGATGTGAAATACTCTTATTTTATTGCACTCGAAATTCCAGGCATCTGGTCAGTAGAAAATCATGCCTCAGAGATGTCCGACCAGAACGGACTCGGACAAGGGGTTTGTGAGGGGCTGATGGGGGAACGAGGGCCGATTGGAAAACTGAGGTTTCTGGGGGAATGGGGCTGGAAGCATGGAGGAGTCTGGTGGGAGTACAGGGGGGAGTACGGGGGAAGCGTGCGTGAAGGGTGCTGCTAGCATTCCTAACTTGGTGGGAGTGGTAGGCTCCGCCCCAAAGGCTGCCAGGGTGGGAGCTGCCACCAGGGGGAAGATGAGGGCCGGAGCAAGTTTTGGATGTGACCCGCACCCGACGACCTCATTTCCTGTCAGGTGCAGCTGCAAGGTACCTTGAAATTGCCCTCCCTATTTCGAGGGTCGTCTCCTCAGCTGGCGCTTCGTCCGTCTCCTCACTTTTGTTGTTCAGCTGCCGGAGCCTGGCACGGACAGCCGCTGGAAAAACGTCCACAAGAAACTTTACTCGCAATGAGTTTCAGAGATGGCATAAACCGTTACAAATAATTACTGGAGTACTGGGCAGGAAGGCAATCCCAAGCCGAGGAACGAGTAACTTCTGAAATGGTACATCTCAGCAAATTAGTCCGTCAATACAATGGAGTACAAGAAATTCTAGATTCAGCCGAGTAGTGTAGTTTCCAAAATGTCTTTTGTAAAAGCCCTTTAACTTTCCCCCTATCATAAGCTAACTTTTGATTCCACTTCTCTATAACGAAGTTTTGTTAATATAGAATTAGAAAAGTATTTTTAAAATTATACTTGATTATGAAATGAAGTTTGTGGAAATTTTATGACTGGCCCGAGTGCTTCCATAGCTGCAGCACATACAATGCCCTCGAAATACGGTAACATCTGAGGAAAGATGGGCAGAAGTAGCCAGTGCCATCTGTACCCAGTCTCAAAAGTTGTGTGCAGTGCTATGAGTGCACAGGCCCACAGCCAGATTGTATGAAAAATCTGGAAATGGATATCTTATAAGACAGGCGGATTACAAGAAATCTACAAAATGAAACAGTCCTGGTGTACAGCAACCTTCAAGTTTCTAATATAAGCATGTGATATAATTACAGAATTCAAAAAGGTTATGAATGAATTTAGTTTATCTGGAAATTGATGCCTCCGATTATCCTTGTACTGAATGTGCGCCTGGATACATAACCTAGGTGCAGAAAAAGGATTCGCTTACCTCTCGTACCTTTGTTTTGAAACCCAATCAAAGCTTAATTTTGAACACCCTTATAAGACATGTTTACAAATTTAAAGCTAACCTATAAACTATCATAAGCTAGATTTCCTCTTTTCCCATTACAAGAATCAATTTGAGAAAACTTTAGAGGTCAACTGTAGGCACCAGGTGCAGCCCTATCACATAAGCAAATATTTGTACGAAGGGCATATTCTGAAACAACCAAGATAAAGTCTTGAAGTAGAAAAGACAAAATAAAGCAATTACCAAGGACTACATTGAACACCCTTGTTCCCTTGAAGGGCCTTTTGCCCTTCCGGCCCAGGAGGCTGAATTGGAGCTGAATGTCCTTGCGCACTGTCCGCTCCATCATCAAGCGGACGATGCCCACGACGGTCGTTCAACCAAGGTTTGAGAGTTCCTTTTTCTGCAAAAATATGAACTTATGAATAAGTTTCGACTCTGAAAATATGAAGAGCTAGAACAAGTACAAAACTATACATGGCTCAATTGAAACGGTCAATGTACTCCTATGATAATTAAGGGGGGTTTATGCACTCTGGAACAAACACATTTGTAGTGGTGAATGCAAACGTATTACTGACGATAGCAAGCCAAAAATAACCAGGTTTGCAAGTTTGAGAGCGCAAATAAGTTACAATATTTTGATCAATGGCACTGCTGTGTAATATTATGATCTGAATTTATATGCACCAGAAAAGTTCACAAAAGGTGTACCTTTAAAGGAGCTGTGCAACGATTTCAGTGCTTTGCTTAAATAATTTGAGAGTTGGCGTCTCGACCTTTCGGCAGCAAAGAACAAAAAACCGCTTTTGCCTGCATGTCCTAGTGTTTATTTTAAAAATGGACAAAGATTGAGGTTTTTGGTACCTCTCAACTCCTTCACCATCTCGAGTCACGTGCGCTGCGACGTCAATGGGGGTCGAGCGGGGTTCGGTGAAGCTCTCTAGAGCCATCAGTGAGCAGCGAGGACTCATCCGCTCGCGACCGCGTGACCACGTGCTGGCGCAGCGCGAACAATGAGGTGAAAAGAGGAAAGTCTCATCCGGGTCCGGCCAGAGCCTTTTGCCCCGTCCGGCTCTGCCCTCCTCCCCCTCCGGCTTCTGGCGGCTGTTCACGGTAACAGATAAATTTGTTGACGGTTTTGTTTTCCTCGGATAGATGGTGCCACTAAAACTCTGTATAAGTTTTGTCAATGATACCAGGTTTTTGACGCATTTATATTTATGTTGGAACGACAAGATTTAGAGAAAAGTTACCTTTTATCGCGCAGGTATTCGCACAACTTGCTATCTTTCTACAAGACCCCCATTGACGTCACGCCTCGTGTTTCCCATGACCGCCACTCGCAGCTGCAGGTAGGGAAATATTCTAATTTTTGCCTCGCGATTACGCGGCAGAATTGCAACATTTCGAAGGAAGGTGTGTTTTCTGTCCTTTGTGACAAGATGAACAATGCCAAAAGTAGAAGATGCCGATTCTTTCAACGTTAAAATCGTTGCAGCTCATTTAAACTCTGAGAGGCCCAAAGTAGGTGAAACAGAAAACAGGCACATTCAACATGACATTAATTTCAAGAATACTGGCAAATGATTGCTTGTTTTACACGTTTGCTGCCCATTTTGGGGCTCCAATTCAGCCTCAATGCATAAAGATTGTGAATTTTTCCTTGGGCCTAAAGATGCAGGCCCCAGTAATTAAGTTGCATTTTTAACAGATGCACATTGAAGCCGATAAAGGACACAACAGCAGCTTACTTGCCACTGCAATGATCCAATTTATTCATTATGTCATGGTATAAAACTTGCAAAAAAATGAAAATGTGTTTGGTTATTAATTTGTAACTGTTGTAAATATATTTTACACTGATTATAAGCTTGAAGAACGAAAGAATGCATTCTCAGGGTAAACTTTCTACCCAACAACCACATTGATACATTGGAACCGACACACATAGTCTAGCTGCCCCCACTTGCTTCCCCATCAAGAAAGTCCACCACCTGCAAGAAAGCGAGCCAAATGCCGACGACGGCCATGCCGAACCGCCCACTTGCGGAAATGCAAGTAGGTATTGTCGCACACAAGTGCAACATTAGACAAAGAACTCTGAGCAACTTTGCCTTGCGAGCATTACCGGTTCTTTAAGTTCCAGATCTTACATTTATACGATGGGCTTCCGATAAAAGTTTCAGCAAAGTTCCACAGTATCCAAGAGACTGCATAATTTCCAATTGAAATATACTTACCAAGGCAACTCTCAAGGCAGCACTTTCCAGACGTTCCTCGACTTCCTCGAACTCTGCCATATTTTCCAGAGGAAGCCTTGGCAGCTCGGGTGCTGTAGGCTGACTCGGCTGCCGTGGGCCTTCTTCAAGCGCCTCGAACCTTGACATTAATAATTGCTGGTTCCGAATTACAACATTATTTTGATTTATAATTTCCTTATTCTGCTCCCGGACCTCCAGGAGTACCTTGAGTGCTTTTGTTTGGAATCCTGCAAGTACAGAACAGTTTTGTTTAACCGCAACAGAACAAATCAGTGACTTCCAAACATTAGCTGACATAATTAAAAGGTTTAAAACAGCGCAACAGACGAAGGACTGGAAGTAGAAGTAGAAAGACACGGATACAACGCTGACTCTCAACTAAATTTTATTAGTCGTAAATACTTACTTGGCCAAGAACAAAGTCCAATAAAGTCCAATAAATACTTGCTTGGCCAAGAACAAAAAACACGGAAAGATAAGACTGCAATGTCTGAACGATATACTGTACATCATCACTACAAAAAAAAAAGAAGAAATGTATCGCACGCGCACATTCTACACTATTCACATACAAGGAAATCTATTTCCCTGCCAGATATAGGGCAACTGATGGGCAGCTGACACACTCAGTTCCTAATCTAGATATCTCTAACGCCTCGAGAATTTCATGTGTCATTTGATCATGATGGCACTTCACGATTTCACATCGCTGGAACTCTGGAAAACAGCAGCAATCCCAGCAATCAATGCCAAGGTGGCCAGATATCGCAGAGGCCTTCGCCATGATAGCATTTTGTTGTCGAATTAGAATACTGGTTTGATCTAAAATTTCCTTGTTCTGTTTCTGGACCTTAAGCAGCACCTTCAGTGCTATCGGTGGAATCGTGTAAGTACACAATTGTTTAATTAAAGAAATAATCAAACAACCACAACTGAATAAACCAATGACCTCCAAAAATCAGCTGACAAAGTACAAAGACTGAATACACAGCAGAGGCTGCAAAGCTAAAATCTGATAGCACAAGGGCAAACAGCTAGGGAGGGCTGTTTTCCCAAGCCTAAATTTTGGATGCAAACACAATCAGACCGTTATATTGAATGCTTCCACTCCGCCCTCTTTAATAAATCTCAACAACTTTCCTACACTTCTAGCACCAACGTCACTAGAAGCACTTCGCAACTCAGTTGCGGAGGCTCCTATATCTTACCAATGCTTCGCGAGCTACCGAAAAATTTCGGGTGCCAACCCAATTGCTGTAGCAAGCCCAGGAAACTGAGAGCACCGTGGTTCTGTCATCTCCGCAGTTCGTACCGATGCACGTTTTAGGCCTGTATACTCCGTCCCACTTTAAGTCCGAGCGCAACGGGCTACGAGACGACAGGGCCAATCAAGGAGTGCCAAAGATGCGTCATGAAGTAAGTCGCCATCCAATCACGCGCAGAAAATGCACTGTGACATTGCCAGTGATGTGATTGGTCGTAGTCAATTTGGAGCAGCTATAGGAGCAGCCAAAACTTCATTTTGGAGACGAAAAAAGAGCTTTTGGAGCATAACTGCACACTTCATTTTCATTTATATTACTGCAAATGCGAAGAGGAGAGACGGCAAATATTAGGAGGAGAACAAACACTAGCTGTTTAGTTGCGTGTAAGCACCAGACACGGTAACAAGAAGGCGACTGATGAAGGACAGCACAAACTGCCGTGAATGATTATTTTAGGTATGAAATCCCACTGAAGAAATGTTAAAATACAGTCATTTTGAGCACCTAAATTTATGTGTCTTTCAAGTTCTAGGGGAGGTTGTAACAAAACTGCAATTCTTAATTCAGACAAAAAACAAAGCATAAAAAATAAACCTACAAAAGAGTCCATATATACGATCTTGCACCACGTCTCGCTCTGGAGGAGTACCTTTCCCCTTAGCTCGTGTATGCGCTGCGGCAAAGCAAGACACGCAACATCGCGATGCCTAGTTCGCAAAATTGTTGCTCCACTGCAGTACACCAGTATGCGGTGGGAAGCGCACTCAACAAAGCTAACTAACCCACCAGAACAGACCACGAGACTTACTGCGAAACTTCTGAGTACTGTCAGTGCGCTTGGTGCGAAATCAAATAAAATAGTATGTTATTTGAGGGGATTATCGAAAGTCCTGACAACCCGCACGAGCCTACCCTAACGATCCGGCTTGGTAGCAAGGCCTGCAGCTGTTATATGTTCAGTATTATTTAAGTGAACTTAAGTTCTGGCGCAATGTTGGCGCAAATTCCTCACATTTTGGTCAAATGTAGCAGGGTGTAGCAGGGTAAGCACTTTGGCACAGTTTGCAGCGAATGGCGCAGCAATCACATCACTGCATTGCTCTTTTGACACTGCTTGATTGGTCCTGTTGTCTCGTAGCGTCCGCTGCGCTCGGACTTAGAGTGAAACGGAGCAGGTTCGGCCTTGACACCCGCGTGGGTGCAGACAGAATAGAAGATTTGCTATTTTCCCAAGCGCCCCGGCCCGCACGCGAGGAATTGTGGGAGAGACTGTCCCTCGCCTGGCCGCTCTGCCTTGAGATCGCATTGCCTTGTCGCTTGCCTCATCTTAATCCTCTGTTTTTCGATTCCATTACCTATTTTTACCTGTTCAAGTGTATTTTTTTACTGCTTCTAAGTGTTTCTATTCTCTTCTGCGCGCGATATTTCTTGTATATATATATATATATATATATATATATATATATATATATATATATATATATATATATATATATATATATATATATATATATATATATATATATATATATAGTATTTGTGTCTTTATTTTGCCTTTTTCAACGGGAGTGCTGACGGACAACACGACGTTTCGCGCGTCTTTCCCCAGATGAGTTCTACCGTTGCTACCGATTCCTATATCGCGCTGTTAGCTGTTCATTTTGTTTCATTTGACCCGCATGCAGTCAATAGGAGCCGTTTATGAACACCCGCGCACATATCATAGGGAGGCAGAGCTCTGAATCAACAATCGTGACGCGAGAGCCGAGTGCACGCTGTGATTTGGCCGCCCGCGCTCGCTCCGTTGACTCGCACTGTAGCGTATGCCTTCGAGTGCCGCGCTAACTTGACCAAGATACAGCATGCCGCTTTGTCGCCCCTGAACCATTTGTCCGAATACCTGCGGAACCATAACACCATTCGGCATATCCAACGCTGCGACGCTGACAACTGCACGCAGCGGCGCACAGTTGTCAGCACTTAAAAAAGGGTGTTTGCAACTGACAACCACTTAGCAGATAGTTTAAGAAGACATACCATAAGCGGATACAAGCTGCGACGTTGGGCCACCGGGACTTGCGAAGGGCTCGCGCCGCAGCGCGCAGTTGTCAGGCGCCGCAACGTTGCATATGCCTCAGCTTTGCAAACATTCGGACAAATGGTTCGGGGGCGACAAAGCGGCGTGCTGTATCTTGGTCAAGTTAGCGCGGCACTCGAAGGCATACACTACAGTGCCAGTCAACGGAGCGAGCACGGGCGGCCAAATCACAGCGTGCACTCGGCTCTCGCGTCGCGATTGTTGATTCAGAGCTCTGCCTCCCTATGACATGTGCGCGGGTCATCATAAACGGCTCCTCTCGACTACACGCGGGTCAAATGAAACAAAATGAATAGCTAACAGCGCGATAGGAATCGGTAGCAAAGGTAGTACTCACCAGGGGAACGACGCGCGAATTGTCGTGTTGTCCGTTCGGCACTCCCGTCGAAAAAGGCAAAATAAATACACAAATACTATATATATACAAGACATATTGCGCACCGAAGAGAATAGAAGCACTTGGAAGCAATAAAAAATACACTGGAATAGATAAAAATAGGTCATGGAATCGAAAAACAGAGGATCAAGAAGAGGCAAGCGACAAGGCAATGCGAACTCAGGGCAGAGCGGCCAGGCGAGGGACAGCCTCTCCCACAATTCCTCGCGTGCGGGCCGGGGCGCTTGGGGGATTTCGCAAAAGGGCTATTGATCGATGTAAAGATCGACAGGTGATTGTTACTGACAGTGCTATCAGTACGCAGTAAGCTTGCCGCACTTGCTACATATTGCGCGCAAATCACCACTGTCACCTGTGCACGACACTGCATAGTACCAACGTACAGAACCAAAACATGCAAACGTTGGAATGCGGCGCTCGTACTGCACTGCGATGCAAGTTTTTTGTACTGGACGGCATGTCACCCTTACTAGTTCTAGTTCAAGAGGTTTGTACCACAAACTACTTTGAAGAAGCAGCAAGGTAGGCAGAACAGCCAAAAATTTATCGGTGCGAGTAGTACAAGAGTGCCCGTGCAAAGATGACTTGAACAAACACGCCAGCTCCCATCGTACCTGCCTATCCAAAAAAAATTTTAAAACGTATTTAAGTCGAAATTGTTGGTTTTTTTATTAAAGCTAAAACATTTTGCATGCCCAATAAAATCTGTGATTACATCTTGTATGAGCTTTGGATTTTAGGTGTTTTGAATTCAGGGGAAGAAAAGCTATTGTAAAACTCTGGCGTGGTGTCTGCTAATGCAACATTATTTCATCCAGCGAAACACAGTAAGCTACACACTGGTAGAGTAACTGATATGCACTGCTTGCAGAGCAGAGTATTGTATCTGTTTCTCCAGTCCACAGCTTACCATCCATAGCACACCCCTCCGCTCCTCTCTGAGCAGCTTGTTGAAGGAGTCCGCCATGTTCCTGCTGAAGCCCCGAGTGTTGGAGGCCCTCGGCCTTCCTTTCTAGTTGGGGGTGGGGCCTCACGGCTTTTCTTCCGAGGTGGGGCAGGGGCTGGAGCGTCTCGGCCTCCCTTCTGTGTTGCAGCTGGTAGCCTCTTGGCCTCTCTTCCGTGGTGCAGCTGGTGCACGTCGGCCTTCCTTTTGCATTGGCCTTGTGGCTCGAGCCCCTTCAAGTCCCTTCCAAGCTGGGGCTAGAGAAAAGAAAAGCACTGGTTGCAAGTGCTACCAACAGTCTTTATACCAGACTAAGGTTTAATAATGACCAAGATATGCAATTAGCCTACATCATTTTCAGAAACATTTTGAAGAATGAGTGCACAGCTCAGCAGCTCTTGCACCGTCCGCACGCATTCATAAAAAAATAATTTGTGGCCAGACTGAACATTTGTACGATGCCGGATGCTCAACAGTGCATGTGTATCAGTGACCATAGTGATCTAGGACACGATACAGTGACACTGCTGTGACTGGGGACTTTACCATGAATGTTAAAGACAGAAATAACTAGTGGCCTCTGCAACATATATGTGCGGTCAAAGTATGGACTGAGGCTTAGTACGGACCGAGACTACAAAAAATGGTGTCAAAATCGCTGCTGGCGCTACAGTGATTCTTCACAAAATACAATGTCATTAAGTGCATCGGTTCCGACGCTGCAAATCATTGAGATACCAGCCTTACTGAGAGTTTCTGCGTGGATGCGCAGTGCAGAAACCTCTCTTGTCCTTTGAGCAAGCACATTAGGTTACCCAGCATACGTATGAACATGAAAGCATACATGCGTAACATGACATAGACAATATTTAATTCTCAGCCATCATGTGCCCAACATTAACACTGAGCTATGTTTAGACTTCTGTGTTTTTGGAGTGTATTTTGTACTAAATTCGGACGACGTTTTTCTGAGGTTTCTTTTTTCTTCTCAAATTCTGAGTTTTTCAAAGCGTTCATTCATGGCGCACAAATCTTTCTCAGTTCATGGCAGATAGTTCAAAGTTCTTCGTGTTATTAGCACCATAGGGTCTTTATAAAGATATGTGCGAGAACACAAGTAAAAGGTTTTTTTAAAGAGCAGGGACAGTTTTATTGTTAAGTTATTGTTTCCAACACTTGTGGTGAAACTCATTGCTTATTACAAATTTTAATATATGGAGGCATGCTTTTCACAGTTGAAGACAGAGAAAGGAGTACTCCCGACAAGCTACGCCAAACACAGAACATTCTTTATGCAATCACACTGTTTATTGGGAAAACTCAGATCAAGTGTGCAATGTGACAAAGGTGCTCATACATACAAGCTCGAAAATGTGTGTAAAGGTTTAATATTCTACAAAAGGACGCCAGAGAAAGACGAACCAACATCTCAGAAAAAAAAAAAAAACCTGGTATGATGGTCACAAGAGGGCGAAATTAACTTGTTTGACCATTGTCAGGGTGCGACATATACTTCATCGGATATAGGGCCAAAATACAGTCTATTGTAAAGCTTAAGAAAAAAAGTAGAAGATACAAAAGTGGAACATACAAGAGTGTAAATCAGAAACAAAGAAGTTGGAAAAGTTGTCCGAGGATCGCAGGTAGAGTTGGGTCCCCAAATTCGAAGTTTTTCGGATAAATCCGAATTCACAATATTTGTATCAGCGAGTGTTGTTTGGAGTTTATTGGATTTATATGAATACGGTGAACCCAAGCTATGTTGCACACTTTAGATAGGTTGTTGATCTGCACGGTCTCTCCACTGCAGGAATAAACATACCCTCGCGTTAAATTAATGCGCAACACCAATGTCACGTTACATGTATGCGTTCATGTCGTACATGCACAGGCAGGGTGACTAGATGTGCTTGCTCGAGGGACAAGAGAGGTTTCCGCACTGCTCGATTTGCAGTGTCAGAAACGACGCGTCAAATGCCAATGTATTTCGTTGAGAAGCAGCATAGTGCCAGAAGCGATTTCAACAGCTTTTTTATTTTTCCTAAAGGGATACTGAACCGAAATCTATATTTCGCCAAAAAAGGCAATGGGAGCATTAAAGCGGAAGCTACAAACCCCAAGACATCACTTTTACGACAATATCTCAAACAAATGGCTGCAGTTTTAGAAAAGAATGACGCGAAACTGGTGGCCACTATGATGCCACATTGCTGGGCTAGCAAGCTTGGAAGCAGCCCGGTAATGCGACATCAGACTGGTAACGTGATGTTAAATGACCTGCCAACTTCGCTCAATCGCCTCATTCTTTTCCAAACGTACAGCCATCCGTTCAAGATATTGTTATAAAATTTAATTAGCTCCTGGGTTTGTAGCTTCTCGTTGAACGCTCCCACTGTCTTCTGAGAAATAGATTTCAATTCAGTTCCTTTAACCTCATTATCTGATATTTCTATTGGAACTATATCTCAAATTTCTAATTGGAAGGTATAAAAAAGCGAATTTCAAGCAGGTGACAACTCCATGCCACAACAGACGATTCAACCAGCGGTGTTATTGTGCGAGGGAGTGAGTCGGATGTCTGCAACGAGGCTTGCGATTGTTTCTGAAAGCTGGTCACTTTGGCTTTCAGTCAGAGGGACAATTGAACGGAGTATATCTTGGGCAGTTTAAGAATTGCGCATGTTACATCATGTGACAGAGCTGTTGAAACAGTACCTACAGCGTTAAGTTTGAGGAGCAGTGAATAAGTCGAATTTGGGGGTTTTACGTGCCAAACCAACGACAGGCATCTTGCACGCCCCAGCGGAGGACTGAGGATTAATTTGGACCACCTGGAATCTTTTGACATGCAACCGAAAACTCGGTTACACGCAATAAGCCTCCGTCAGAATGCGGGCACCTCGGCCGGGATTCGAACCCGCCACATGGAGATCCGTAGGCCGGTGCTCTCGCCTCGGAGCCACCGAGGCGGCTGAGGAGCAGTAAATAAAGAATTTCAACATCCATCTAGGTATTTACAAACAGGCAGGTTACACAAGCCTGCTCATATTGGATTGTATGCGAAGTTGTAACTTCTGCAGGCACTTTTCATAAGACACACTACGAAATAACTTTTGTAAGCAACGCTTACGTGCAGCAGGAAGAGGGAAGTTCTCTTCAACCTCGATGTTTAACGGTTGAAGATTTTCTTGGTCATCGCCTAGAAGGAGTAAACACCATGATAGAGAATGTTTATCACAGTATCAGTAAGGCATTTTCAATTGAACCTGAGTTACCTGAGGCTGCCGACGTCTCCAGACAGGAAGTTATTAAAGCTTCTTTCAGCTTTAAATCGGCCTTCTTGTATGTGCCTGCAGACAAAAAAAAATGGGACCCACTTTTGGTAGCTCACACAATTAGTCATCCTGTATTTGTGGGCCTTGTTGGCTCTCTTTTTCATTGAAAATTTATGAAAATCACCAATAACTTTTAAGTAAGATTATGGCAGGCTCTGAAGCTTCAGCATCTGGTTCCAACCGCCAGCACCATGTAGACAGGAAGCAGCGTACGTCCTGTCTACATCTCCGAATGTAGTGTCCTGTGTTTGTGGCGTATTATTTAAAAATGAGTAACCAACTAGCCATCTTGATGCATAGTTTATGTTTGCAGGGAGAAAAATATCACTCTTTCTTCTAACAAAGAAAGCAAAAAGCAACTTAGCCATTCGTGTTCAGACAACGTAACTTTCGACTGCCAGTGTAGGGCATCACTGGATTGCACTGTACATGAGCAATTTAACCAGTACAACTGCTAGCCTGCAACCACGAATGTGCATCACATGGCGACGATAGAGCTACAGGCTGGTATGATATGGTTGTCCAAATCTAAACAAGCAGGGGTGGGGATATGACCCATTATCTAATAGTTGTGCACCCGCAGGCTTTCGCACTTATGCTCTGAGCTGGTGTCCACTCTCCTACCAACTAACTCCACCCCCCTCCCCCCCTTTTTTTAATCTAACACCTAGTAGTTGTTGACCTCGAGAAACTTGTGTGCCTTAATCGAGTCGGAAGCAAACTAATTCAGTTAAATAACCCAACAAAACGACGACATCAAGTTTGCTTCAGAACATGATCATGAGATTGAGATCCTTGAACGAAATGCCACACACACACACACAGTCTGTTGCTATGTGACTATTGTGAACTCCTATAGCGAGCTCAGCAGTCAGGCGTAACCCTTGAGTTATGGCGACCTAAGTATTGTGCACAAATAAATTGCAAGGTGCCTCAGCAAGCCCAATTAATCTTCCAGAAAAGCTCCAAGAAACTTCGATAGAAAACTGCGATGAAGCATGAATGTGCTCTACGGCATAGATACACCTTTCCAAAAAACGCTCCTAGGCCGCCGCTGTGTTGCTGATGCTGATGCAGCTGGTGCAACTCTTGCGCCCCCTATCAGCTAGAAATTTTCTGCCACTCTCTTGAACTGTGGAAACCCGCTGAGCGCGATTCTCTACCTATGTTTTGCGGTTTTACATTCAACGTTTTCTGGCCCCTCTTGAAAGTTTCCACTTAATTTTTTTTATGTATGCTGCATACCTTTTCTGTGTTATCTTCCGATGTGAGAAATAGGGTTGGTAAATGCCTGTCATTCAAGCGTTTCTGCTCGAAATTCACGAAAAACGACGCCAAACGGCCCTCCACGCGATTTAGTGAACAATGACAACTGTTCTCTCCCCTCCTAGAGGTAATCCATGCAGAATCCTTCTCAGTCATAGCCAAAAATAGTTGTTCGGGTTGGAGTCAGTGGCACCCGTTCCTTGCCTTGGTGCTGGTGTGAAAAAAAGAAGCTCTCCCCAAAACGTGCCCCAAAACGAAGCCAGCTTGGATTCCGTCCGATCGTCAAGATGTGACTGTCGCTGACTGTGACTGTGTTATATGAGATCTTTCTCAAATAAATTCTTTTTAGATAATGCTGCATCGTCTTGTACATACAATATATTGTTTGAATCCTAGCTGTTCATCAGTAAGCACGTTATTAGTGAGCGTGAAAAATGCATGCCTTTCAGCTATCTTCTCCTGTAAATTATTTTCGGCAGCTAAGCGCTTTGTCGTTTGACATGCAACTACTTGGGTGGCGCTGTCAAAATGTATCGTAAAAAAAACACAAAAAACGACAACTAACATTTTAGTTGCATTCGTTCTGTCATGCGTGTACCCAAAAAAAAGTAGTTTACAGTCCTTTTTTTGCTTTGTTTTTTTTTCAAATCTGGTACTACGCTTTCTCAATGTCTTCGGGAAAATATGTACAAATACAGAGGGGAAAGAAGAGAACTTAGCCGCCAGCAGTGTTTGAAACTGTGCCTACGCAGGCTACGCCTATCGAAATTACAGTCCACTCTGTAAGGGTTAGCAGAGACGCCGGTAAGTGTCTAGCCTTAAACCCAGTGACTGGGCTCGAAAACGGTTTGGAGCCCCTGAGGTCGAGTGTTTCTTGGAAAGGTGCAAACACTTCAGACGACTCATGTTTGAACTAGGTTTGAAAGTCGATCGTGGGCTCCTGGTGTTTGAATTCTTGGAACAAGGAAGCACAACCGAAAAATCATCAGAGATGAGTGACAGAACCATTTGAACAATGTGGAGAAATATCTCTGCTACATTTTTCACTGCACTGGAATCAATTTCTACAATATGTACTTACTCGATCCACCCATTATTATAACTGGAAAAATCTTCCAGTCCTTGCTTGGTTCCACGGACTTCTCTGCAGCTTGCAGACGTTTAGACCCACCCAGGTCCTTGGGCCACAAGCAATAATCCGTTCCCCTCATCCATTTTAGTGGTACAACGCTTACCACATTATTCTCGGTGTAAAATCTTACAACATAGAAGTTCTTTTTAAGAACCCTGCAGAGAAATAAGCATGAAATTAGTTTGATCACATGAAAGTACTATCGGGGAAAAATGAAATGCGAACAGAGGAGCGCGTGGCTCGCGGTACAAGCTGCGCCGCCTGGAAGTGAGCCTAGGGGCGAGTCTGTGTGGCCTGCTCCCATGTGTATACGCTCGTCACTTGGCGCTTTCCAAGCTTCGGCATTGCGCCTCTTGATACGCTGAAAGCTATCTGGCTGCTAGTAGCAGCCGAGCGAGCAGAGGTAGCGGTAATAGCTTTCAATGTATGAAGAGGCGCAATGCCAAAGCTTGGAAAGCGCCAAGCGACAAGCGTATACACGTAGGGGTAGGCCACACAGCCTCGCCCCTAGGCTCACTTCCAGGCGGCGCAGCCTGTACCGCGAGCAAGAGCCATGTATACAGAGGGTTTGGTCAATGGGAAGCGCACGGGCAGAGCCAGGGCGTGCATCAGACGCAGAAAGAGGGCTTAGGATGCTCTCTTGGCCAACCAGAAGCCAAAAAGAATCCCCTAGCAGTGGTAACGAGAAATAGTTTTGGTCGTTTTAATAAGCGCGTAAGAGTTAAATGTAGTAACCCTTCATGGTTGAAAATAGAGTACATGTGATGTATTGACCGTGATCACGCAGAAAGATGTAAGACACAAATGTGCCGCTCACTCTGTTTTGCTCGGATAGGTTGTGACCGCTCGGACGGCAGATTCCCAGCCCTTGGTGCCTGGAGTACAGGTTATTTCGATCGTTCCGCTAGTCCCACTCTTCCAGCATTATTTTGGATGATCGCGATTGAAACATCACGTGCACCATATTTTCAGTCACCGAGAGCTACTCCGACGCACTTACCAAGTTTGTTTCTCGCGACCACCGGCAGGCTATTATTTCCGGCTTCTGGTTGGCCAGATTCGAATTTGTGAAGACACCCTGGAACACGCCCAGCCCGCTTTCGGCCAATAGCGCCTCCTGATTTGTCTCCTATACTCCCCAATGAATGGCCAAACTCTACATATACGGCTTTGCCACGAGCCACACGCTCCTCTGTTTGCCTTTCATTTTTACCCCGATAGTATATCAGTATATAAAGCACTCTTTGGTGGGGGCACATTACGAGTCAAAGAAACACAAGCCAGGCCATGACATTTTAATTTCATGTTCCCCTGTTATAAATGACAAATGTTTAGCTTCAAACCTGCAGTAGATCTAAATAAAGGTGGAGACACATGTGAGCAAAATCGCGCTGACGTGCAACATTACCGTAGCAACCGCCACTGGCATGATAACAGGGCAGTTAAATGACATTGTACCACTCGGATCCAGAAAGCTAGATTATTGCTGTGCCGCACCGAGATGGCCAGCAAAAAATTGCGCCCATGTGTTGACGGGTAGATTGGAAGGTGGCGAAATTGCGTGGGTGTTTGCATTTTTTATGCTTTTGTTTAGTCATGCGAGTGTTGTGGATAATAACTCAAGTTCCGTGTTTTCGGTACATGCCGGTAAGCACCAAAAATTAACGCCCGAGGCGGTTTTTTTCTGAATTGGTGAAAACCGAAAAAAAAAACTTTACCTGTTCTTAAAAAAAGAAAAAACGAAAAAAAAAAACGCCTGCTTTACACAAAAACATTTTCTACCCTACTTTTTTTTTTTTGTCTCGTTGACTTGGAGCACACTCACACTTAACTGTCTTTGAGACTGTTCCTACCGAGACCACATTCCTTGCTCCGTGTGCCTTTCTCTTATCTTTACCAGCAGTATTGCAGAAAATATTGTAATTTAGAAAATAATAAATTACAAAATTTTCTCCGGTAATTATATGGTCGCTTACAATGCAAGCTCAATCAACACCAATTTGTCTCCAGCACTGAAATTAGACACCTAAAAATACCAATTCGAAGGGGGAAAATAAACACCGATAAATAACCCACGAATTCGGAGAACAATAAATACCGAAAACACGGAACCCTAGTCATAACTAGATCACTATATAGCTCCTTCGGAGCAGAGTAGAGCAATGTAGAACGCCATCTCTCGGCGACTAGCGGCGAACACCCGGAGGTTCCAACTACGATCAGAAATGCATGGGAATGTGACAAAATTGTTGTTTCTTCAATACTGTGGGGATGTACGAAACAACATTAGTTTTTTGTCATAATAAAAGAACATTCTAGAATAATTTGCGCTGAGTTATGTGTCAAGGAAGCAATGTTAAAAAAAGATTGCCTGAGCGGCATCATGCAGCAGACGACGCGGCGACGTCACGGTAACGTCACAGCGTTCACGTGACCCGCTCCGGCCAACCTAAAATGTCCATCTACGCTGCGTACGAAAATCGTCTGCTTCAAACGCCATTGCCTTAGAAATTGCCTTCTCAAAACTTTCACACATACCCGATATTATGAAAACTTCGGTAAAGTGTTTAGTGCTTTACCAACTTCACGACACACTAGTTTCGAAAAGTGTGAACTCGGCGTTTATTTTCTGATCAGCCGTGTTGCATCGATCTCCATGTATTCTCCCATAGGGCGGGCCGAACCCTGAGTACCACGTGACTTGCGCCGAGCTGCTCTGTCAGCCATGTTGTCAGCGAAACATGCAGATCAAGGGATTGCGCTACTCTGCTCCGTAGGAGCTATATAGTGCTCTAGTCTAACCGACTACGGCTTTGGTGCGTTATGCGGAGTTATGGGCTCCTAGGAATGTCGCCTGGCCTCCACTTCCCCAGTTGCGCTTCTTGACACGATGCTCTTCTTTCGTGGCAATAAGCTCTTTCACTGCCAGCAAATCCTGCGAGTTCATGCGACGGCAGAGTCCTGAGAGCAATCCAGTGTGACGATGAAGCTGCAAAGTTCCATTTGCTTAGGTTTTTGGAGGAATATAGGTTGCATTCCCTCGTGGCTTGCCGCAGTACATTTTGGAAACAGCACCATCTTTGTGTCCATGTTAGCGAACAGCCGTGCTCCTATGGCCATACTGCCCCGACTACCTGACATTCTTCTACATGCTTGGCAGTGTAACAACGTCATCTCCATCAACTCTATGGGTATGCACACAATACAAAGAGAATGTGGAAACGTGTCCGGCAACGTAGCATGTTGTTTTTGCTAGGTGACAGCAAGCTGTGGTTGCAAGTGAAAATGACCAATGTCCAGGACTACCTGATCCGAAAGGCAAGTCATAAAGCCCGAACTGCATGTACGCAATTTGACGAGGGAGAGGCCAAGCTAGGACGATCGGTCGGTGTCGTCGGTCTCGTCACTGGGTTCTAGATTTGTAGAAACTTCACTCATCGGCCAAAATGAAAAGTATGATTCAGCCTGTACTTCTAGAGG